>VZRU01009335.1:156177-213878 GCA_013398155.1 Pedionomus torquatus
ATTAAAAAAGGGCTTTTTTTTTAGTTTGTGTTTTGTGTTTTTTTTTTTTTTTTTTTTTTTTTTTCTTCTAAAGTGCTGGCATATTAGGAAGCTTTGCAGTTCAACAGAATAAAAGCAAGTGCTTGGGTATGGAAAGCTGCCTTTACTGCCTTTTTATCCAAGTCCGGGTGACCACCGCTGCCTATGGGCCATCACACCAGATGGAAGTGGCATTGAGCTGTGGCCCAGCTGGGGGCTCTGGGTTGGTACTTGGGTATGTAGTCCCTGAGATGCTGGGACCCCCTGTAACCTCTGTCATGTAGCATCCTTCAATGGCTGCATCTGCCACCCCCTCCCAGAGGCTGTAAGAGCTGTATTAGGGATGTTGTGTTTCAGAGAGAAAGTTCCCAGGGCCAGAAGAGCTTTTGAGCAAACACTCAATTTTTTAATTTTTTTTTTTTTTTTATGAAGGTTTTCTCTATATAGAAGAAAACATGTTTTAAGATCTAGCAGTAGGTATTAAAATGAATGTGTTTCTCTTCCAGGAGTTAGATCAATGTGCAAATAATATCAACCCTCATGCACAGAAAATCTGGAAGGTTTCAATTTAAAATTCATTGGGTTTTCTGGAGAAGCGTATGGGGGGTTTTGTGTGTGCAGAAATGTATTGAGGAAGATCCTCATCTGCATAAGCCATCAGAGAGTAAATGCCAATTATGGATTCATAGACCAGCGAAAAATATATGTTACTCTTGATTTATCCTTGTGATAAGATTTATAAAGAATAGTGATAGTCTCTGTTAAAAAGAATGACTCTAGCTGGCATAAATGAAAACAATAAATGTAATGGCAAAAGTGATAATATCAGTCCACAACATGATCTGAACAGTAAGAAGCAGCACACAAATTGGTAGTTGAAGTCCAGAGGAGAGGACTGCATTTCATATTTGCACTTGAGGGATATATGAGCTCATTTGGGTCTGCAGGAGAGTTCTCATGCGTGACTCAAAGCAAGAGTAATGAAAATTATGGTTCTATTGCCCCACTCATTGAAATACCAGTATACACTTCGGTCTCCGCTTCTGAATTTGACTCGTTCATTGCTACATCAGTTGACATTTTCCAATATGATACGCAAGGACTTAAAATGCATATATCACAGGAGCCCTCTATCTAATTTTGTTGCAGACTGCAACAAAATGTAAGAGCAAGGTCCTGCATTAGTTGTGTGTCATCACATCAGCTCTGCTGCAATAATGTAAAAATACCCAAGAAAATGATCTATTTGCCCTGAGAAACAAACTGCTTGGAGAAGACACTAAAATATATATCTGGCAGAGAAAGGCCATCCAACCAGTGAGTGTGAATGTGCTGCTCTGAAAGCTTCAGCCTGACGAAATGACTTCCTAGGCTGCTGTGCCTCTCTGCGGGGAGGGAGGTCACGGCCGTGGCTCCAGTGAGGCACTGCAGAGCTGGGAAAAACCATTCCTGGTGCTGGTGCTAATCTCCTCTCTGACCTTGGCAGCAATGATTTTTAGGCTGTTTGCAAGGCTAGAGCAGGATAATTCAGCTGAGAACGGACAACTGAAGTGCTGATGGGTTGTAAACTTGACTTTCTGTGCCTCAGTTTCCCACATACTGTATAAATATGGATAATCACTTTTTTGTGTGTGTGTGTGTGATTTAAAAGCCTGCTCTAGCAGTAGCATAAGGACTGAGTCCAGCATATTATGGTCTTTGATCCCCATTAATGTTAAACATCCCATAATTCTGAGCTCTCCTTTGTATGAACCCTTCTTGCTAAGCCTTGCTGTCTCGGGGCACCCAACTCTGTCAGCAGGGGCACAGGGAAGCAATCAACAGGTTGGTCCTGCATTGATGGAGGGGACCTAGGTGATCCTGTGGATGTCAACAGGTCTCCTGCTAACCTTGATAGAGCAGGATGGAGGCAGAAGAGGGGGTGGTGCCACTGGTCATCTCTGGGGATCCCATTAAGAGGCAGCAAGGTGCTACATGTCCCTTCCAAGGTCCCATAGCAAGGCTGTGAACAGGGTAACTGAGCTGGCCTTGACCGTTCTCTGCCCTAGTGCAGGATCTGCCAAGTCCCACTGAGCTCTGCAGGGTATGCCTGGTGAGACGACTGGGGGTGTCAATCTTGTAACTGTGATTCTTGTCCTCTCTGCCTCCTCCTGGCAATCCTTTCTTGCAGCATCTAGATTTCCCATCTTTCTGAGAGCCGAAACAAGAAATGCACTGCCTGCTGACCGAGGCTGAGGCTGTGGTTGTGTTAAAGCAGCCCAGATGCAGGCTCCGCTGGGGAGGTGCTGCAACCTCCTTGCCATCAGCCTGAACAACAAATGGTACCTTGTCTGGCTAGAAATCAGCTCTGTCTCCTTGTGTGCTGCACTGTGGTTTTGGTTGTACCCGTGCCACTTTTCTGCATGGCCACACAGATGACAGCATATGGGGCAGGGTGCTCCGTGGTCCTCCTGGCCACTGACCCATGACCAGGAAACCACAGCCTTGGTGAAAACCTCATCATTTAAAAAAAGAAAGTATGAAACTTTTGGAAACTTTGCAGATGATAAGGGTTGAAGTGAGGGTTGGAGACCTCCGTGATACCAGAGATACCAATGGGTCTTGTGTCTGCTTGGTGTGAGAGCCTAGTCCTGGCAGGATAGCTGGAGAGCAGCGTGACATCGAACCACTCAAAAATGCTATATAAACCTGCTCAGTAACTGAGCAAGGCTTGGGGGGGGAGAGAGGGAAAGTTCATCCTCCCTGTGTGGCTACTCTAAAAATTCACTTCTCTGAAGAATTTTTTTTTTTAGTCTAAATTTATTCTTCATCAATTTACATCTATTTGTTCTTGTGCCAATATTCTTCCTTGGCTTAAATAGCTCTTCTTTCTCCCTTGTGTTTACCCCCTTGATGTATTTATAGAAAATAATCACAGCCCCTCTCAGACTTCATTTTGCAAGGCTAAATGAAGCGGCTTGTACAGTCTCCTCTTACAACACTGGCTCATCCCAGTTACTTCTTGCTCTGAATTGGACATTGCCAAGCGCAGGAGACTGCACAGAGCAGAATATTCCCTGTGCAGGAGACTGCACAGAGCAAAGTTGTGCTTGTCCTTCCCAGGGATGCTCATCCTGGTCTGTGCCCTGTAAACATGTCAACACCCCTGAGCAGTATGTGTGTGCAGAGCTACTCATCGCCTTACCTTCACTTTTTTATAGACACTGTGTACCAAACACCCATAAGCATCCTGTGTTGGACTAATGCTTCTCTTCTCCCCTTGCTCCCAGTTGATGAGCTCACAGATGTTCTTGCTGGTCCTTAAGTACAGAATCATATTTTTTTTTTTTTGCTTGTGTTAGGCCCATTCCTCCGGCTCTCTGTGTAATATTCAGGTTTTCTTTAGGAATGTTCCCCAGCTTTCTGTCTAACACCACTGAAAGCTTCAGTGCTGTTCTGCTCTCTCTAGGGGCAATTAATGAAAATAGTAACTGAAATGGGTCCCACTCCTGGAGTACTTCCTCTGGGAATTCCTCCACCCAGCCTGCTCTTCCTCCTTTTGAAACAGTACATCAGCATTGCTCCTACAGGGTGGGTGGGGAACTAGCTAGGAGTCATTAATTAATCCACATCATTTCCAATGAACTTAATTTTCCATGTCAGTGGTTTTGCAGAAGTCCAGATAGGTTATATGCCACGCTTTAAAAAATTGGGATTTTTATCAGAGAAAGATAATGGCGTAGCTGGGTGTGATTTGTCTTGGTGCATTTTCTCCTGCCACCATTTGCTTCCAGAGCTTTTCCTTCAACGTGTATTAAAAAGTCTCACTTGCTTGTGAAATCAGTCTAAATAGCCTGTAGCTGTCCAGATTGCTTGTCTGCACTTCAAAAAAAAAAAATAAAAAAAAAATTGGAATATCATATTTTCTTATTCTATCTGATGGCACAGATTTATTGAAGACATCCTTGCCTTGTAGCTATCTTACATCCAGATTTCCAAACCAGTGCAGGGAGGGTGCTGGTTCTTTCTTTGATGAAATCTATTGAAAAAAGACCAACAAATGAATCCCAGTCACCATGCATTTAATAACAAATGTGGGCAAATAAAACATCCTTGGGGACTCTCATTTTTCAAGCTCTGTATAGGCAGCACTGTCTCTCGATGCATTTAACCACTCTGCCACTTGCAAAAACTGGTAGTTCAGGTATTATACAAAGCATTTGGCAAAGAATGACTGCAGAAAGGTTTGCAATGAGCTCTATTATCATAAGGAGGCTTGTCATTAAAGTGGAATATCCTCTATGGACACTGCAACTTCTGTCATTCTCCGAAAACTGCAAGCTATCGTGGAATTAACTGAAGTAGTATGAGAGATGGCTGTGTTATAATTGAATTAGTTGGGAAACATTGACCTTTTTGAGTTATAATGTCTCAGAATGTGAGTAACAAACACAAACTAATGCTTTTATGAGTTTACTGGGTGTGTTTAGCCATCGAGTCGTGATAAATAAGATGTTGTATACTCCAGTCAATGGAAAACATGCTTGCAGCTCCTGCACTTGTATTTCTGTACCCTGTGAAATCAGCTCTGCAGGCACATGTTACTCAGGTGTGGCTTTTATATTATGAGTGGGACCCAAATGTGAATTCAAGTCCTCAGAGGACCTTATACTTGCTGGATAATGATGAGCCCAGCAGCTGGTGCTTGGTGTTAATTGTTTGCTCCCTTACTGCGTGGCCAGATTAGCTGACAACGACCTGATGAGATTTCTGCTGCTTCTGCAGCACCTCTTCTCGTCAAAATAGTTGTAGATCAATAGCTGTTACCTCCACAAGCCATACTGAAAGTCAAGTTAGATGGAAAATACAATTAGAAGAGAGGAAGCTATTTGCAAAGAATTCATGTTGTTTGTTCCTGTTGCTTTTCTATAACCTGGTCCGTCCAGCTCCAGAGCAGAAAATGAAATTTTGCTGTTTATCTTTTATTCGGTTTGGGTTTGACAGAAAAATCACTATTGCCCTAACACGGGACATTTTATTAGTGTTTATCTGACCATGATAAATTCACATACTGCTACTTGTCACTGGGGCCAAAATAAATGATCTCCAGGTGAACAGGGTGCTTGGGGAGCTGATGGGTGCCTCATCTGTCTCTTCAGAGCCAGTCTAGATCAGGAAAGCTCATCCCAAAAAACATCTCTTTACTGTCTCATCTGAAATGATCTGATGGTTCTCAGCCTACATATAGATACCTCCAAGGTGGCAGGGCTTTGGAGCAGGAAGATTGCCTGCTACCCACTGTGCCTGTTTGCAAACGTAGCTAATTCCTGGTGACTTTGGTTGTCTCAACTTTCCTTCCCCCTTCACGCACAGTTTGCAGGTGCTTTCTTGCATACAGGAATTGCCAAACCCTTCTCCAGATCTGAGACTCACGCACAGTCTAACTAAGAGCCTGCAGCTACAGCAGCTTCTCCAAGTTGCTATTGATTTAGGTAAAAACATAAACGTTGCATTCTTCCAGTTTGTGCGTCTGCCTCTCGCCTCAGGCTCGCTCTTTTCCTCTGTGGGATCAATTACCTCCTTATCCTTCGCTGCAGAGCCTGGCATGCCCTGCTGGAGCACAGAAGCAGGGACACTGCCACAGCAGTTTGGATCAAAAAGATCCCTCCGATGCAAGGATTTGTCACCAGGAGGGCCAGCCACAGACGTTTTAGGGAACGTTGCAGAAATGCGTTATCATGGCTTAATTTTCATCTAAGAAAAAAACCCCATTGCAGTCCTTCCAAATTGAAGTCAGAGTAAGCCATGAAAGAGCAGAACAAAACCAGCCAGTTAGAAATTAAACTTGTCTCATCACTGCTTTTGTACATCTATGCCCCCCCCTCTACCTCTGGACACCTCCCAAACCTTTTCCGTGCTTTTGCTGCTTACCACTTCAACTCTAGATAGTATCATTGCCCACAAGAGAATAGAAAAATCCTTTTTAGCTCTTGACCTTTGGTAATACTTGATGGTGATGAAGTTTATGGTACTGATGCTGAAAGAAGGTCTCCCATACCATCTTTTCTGGCTCTCTGCATAAGTGTTAAATGCAATGAAGATACTTAAAAATTTTGTCGGGCAAGTTCTGGCTGGGCTGTAATGTTTAAGGGTGTAAATGTTTAAGGGTGGCAATGAGAAGCCACCTCAAAAACCACCTCAACTGCAGTTCAGGTAAGGATGAGGGGGGAGAGCAGTGTGAGCCCTGTTCCCTCCCTGTGCAGAGAGGTGGGAGGCAGTGTAGCTGTGTCACCATCCTTCCCAGCTTCACCTAGGAGCTGAAAACAGGGTGCATGGCAAGATTGCCTGTGATGGGGGTTAGGCTTCTTTGGTTCACCTGTGAGGTGTAGCCTTCTGCTCCACAGAGCATCTACAGCCCTGACTTTGAAACTTAGTTCCTAGAAGTTGGCATCAGGAGTCATGCTTTACTGGTTCTTGCTATGTTCTTACTCTGAGTGACCCTGCTCAGCTCCAGCCCAGCTGTGCATAGATGTGGCTGCTTAGCACAAGGCACGTGCTTGCGCCTTCCCTGGGATGCTGCTCCTTGGACTTCTCTCTGTATCTCCTGTCAAGACTTTTCTGAGTCCTCCTGGATTTGATGCACCTAAGCAGGTCAGATAAGACACGTACTTTGTGGCTCTTCCCTGGTACAGAGCAGAAGAGCGATCCCTTTAAGTATCATATATTTCCTGTGTGCTAAACAAATTGTGTCAAAACTGCCATGTAAAATGTGGTTCTACATGGTCCCTATTGATAAAGCAATTATGGAAGAGCTAGGCTTCAACATACGTATAATCCCCCAGACGTTGCAGGGAAAGCGTAAGGACTTAGAATAACTCACCCAGGGAGCAAACCTTGCAAACCTAATTAAATTCAATAGAGACGTAGAAGGAAGAGAGATTCTTTTTCTCTATGACCTGCCCATAGTCAATGGGAGAAATGATTAAATGCTAGAAAGGTTTCAATCTGTTTGTTGTGGCTAAAGAGCCTCGTGCAGGATGTGTCACAAGCAGTTCACTGTCTTCATAATGTAATTTAAGTTATTGCAATCCATCTGTCTTTCATCTGCCCTCCTTCCCAGCATGAGGAAGCACGACTTTCTGGCTAATAAAGGCATCTTGTTGTGACGCTTCTTATTATATCATGCAATGCCTCACGTGAATGATCCAGTGACCTGCTACAGGGCTGTGACACAAGGGGAAGGAACACAGGACAATGGGAATACACGAAGACACCGTCTGCTTATTCTCTAACGACAGTCAGACGGTGTCACACCGGCCTCTCCAGCCTTACCAGCTACTGGAGAGATCCCAGGGCTCCTGAGATCGATAGGCTTTCTGCTGACAATTTCAAATCAAGTGAGTGATTTAACCCCAGGCAAGCCTGAAGACAAGGCCTGATGTGTGCTGCTGCCTGGATTTTTGGATTGCAGCCAGAAAATTTTGCAGTAGATAAAGGTACAAGGTGGCCTGAAGAAGCCAGCAAGAAATGGCTTATCCACAGAGATGTTCTGACCTACTGTCTACTTTTGAAGCACAAAATCATACATCCCTTAACAGAATTTTAAGGCAGACAAACGCGGCTCAGAGGAAAGGATACTAGGAACAGTGAACAGTTTAGAGATTTGGGACAATGTGAAAGAGCTCCTTTAGTGCTTCCATAAATCGCCCCGCACAGGCCTGGTATGTGGGAGGTCAGGAGAAGGCTCCCTCCCAGGGAAGCTGACCTTGGCCCCTGCACAGCAGTTGCCTTCCCTTTTGACTCTCCACTTTGCACGGGCTCAGCCAGAACATATTGCTTAATCCGTGAAAGCCTTGGAGCATCTGGTTGATACGTGATCTTCATTCCCACAGTGAAGATCCAGGAAACAGATATAAATAAAAGCAGGGCCAATGAAGCCCAAGGTTAAGTGGAGGTGCATTCCTGCCCACCATCAGACACGAACAAGCTGGACCTAGGGCTGCTCTCCTGATGAAATAGTGTTTCCTGCAGTAAAACTGACAGAGGACATGGGAAACTAGAGATTAGAACAAGCAAAAAAGCAATACTGAGAGAGCAAAAGACAAAAAGGTGCCATTTTTTGATCTGCTGGAAAATGATTCATAATTAAACCTCTACATTGTAGCGATGGTTGCTTTCTCTGGGCCTACCTGGCAGAAATGAGAACTTGTCCTTTCGCTCAGCCGTGATTTGCAGAGACTCTTCCTTCATTTTCCAGAATGCAAGGCTGAACTGAGAATGAATGGCTCCATCCTGCAGGACAGTGCCAGGAATTTTCCTGCAAGGCCTATGGTATTGATGCTGTGGGGGATGCAAACCTGTGAGGATGCTGAGCATGGATGAGGGCTTCAGATGTTGGTGCTCCTAAGCAGAGTATCCAGAGGTGACCAAAGGTGCCCAGGATATTTTGCAGTAAATATGTTTCACTGTTAAACCCAAGAGAGGGGATCAAGCACTAGAAAAAAACACTGACGGCAAAGATAGTTTCTTCATTCCTTGACGTCTTCAGTGGAGACTGCAGGCTTTTCTGGAAGATGTGTTTTAATCAAATGTTAACTGCTGAGCTAAACACAGCAGTTATTGAGTGAAATGCTATGGGCTACGTTATTCCGCAGACTGATGAGCTAATAGTCTCTGCTGGACTTAAAATCTGGATGGACATTTTAAGGGGATTCTATAAAAAGACCTTCCCAATAAATAATTACTCAGGGTGGTAAAAGCTAAGGCATTTTGAATTCCTCAGTGACCTCAAGGAATCTGAAGACTGTTTAACATATTACCTAAGTGCCAAGGAGCGCAATCTGACGTCCATCGATATGACTGGAAAGTCTCCTCTGGCTTTCAGTGGGTGTTTGGTCAGGTCACGGTCATGGAAATGGTGCAAGGGCTAAAGACAGCAGGATCCCTCCAATGTGGATCATTGTTGGAGGTGAAATACCTTCCTTCAGGTTTTAACCTCATGGGAAGGTCATTTTGATGAAGGGCTTGATGGGCAAGAGCTGGGGATGAGCCAGTAACCAACAGAGAGACAGATTGCACGGAAAATTCACCTGAACACGCAAGAAATCAGCATGTACTTCGCACAGCTTGGAAATACCTTCTCCTCTCTGGGGCTCGGTATGGAAGGTAACACCTTCCCAAGAGCTCACACGGACCAAATACGCCTCCAGCCCTGACCCGAGATCCTATGCAGCCTGTGGCCGAGCCTGTAGTCAAAGCAACCTTGCAAAGTAGACAGGTGGTTACCTGTCACACTTGCTGCTGCCTTCACCCATCAGAGTCTGAGCACCGGTAACTGTGAGCCACACTGACTCCATCTGCACAGCCTTCCAGCGCTTGGCAAGATGCTTGTTCCCTTCTAGGGGCTTCAAGAGAAAAGCAGCCCCTCGTTAGTAGTGGTTTTTCCCCCACTTTTGACCTTAAGTCAGTTACACCTGTGCTTTTGGGCATGTTCACTCCAGAGAGGGAGCTTGTCTGTGCTACTGCCCGAGAAGTGGCTGAATCTTGCCCCTTTTGCTCTTTGTTAACAATGTGTTCAAAAAGACCCAAACTGAAAAGCCCAAGCGAAGGCTCATTTATAAAAATATTGGTGGTGATTAGCCTGTGACCACTTTAACCATCAGTGGTTTTGTAGAATCATAGAATCATAGAATGGTTAGAGTTGGAAAGGACCTTGAAGATCATCGTGTTCCAACCCCCCTGCCATGGGCAGGGACACCTCCCACTAGACCAGGTTGCTCAAAGCCCCATCAAGCCTGGCCTTAAATACTTCCAGGGATGGGGCATCCACAACCTCCCTGGGCAGCCTGTTCCAGTGCCTCACCAGCCTCACAGTAAAGAATTTTTCCTAATATCCAATCTAAATTTCCCCTCTTCCAGTTTAAAACCATTACCCCTTGTCCTATCACTACACTTCCTGACAAAGAGTCCCTCTCCTGCTCTCCTGTAGTGTACCTTGTACATGGTCTTAAAAGTGCATTTTACAAATGCTCCAAGATGCAGCATGGGGGGCTTATTTCCCTTAGGCATTTGTGCCAGTAAAAGCCAGTTGTTCTCACGCCCACTGGAAAGTAATTCAACACAGCAGAGGGAAACTCATTAAAGAATTTAGACCGATATTCACAAAAATATTTTGTCTTATCCCTCCTACTCCACAGTTATTTTTCTCTTTGTTTGTAAATATATTGGGGGGAAAAAAAAATCACTTCTGCCTAGGACTGCTGTCAAGTCTACTGCTTTGAAGAATTTGGCATATTCTCTAGTCAGCACATCTGGTATGGGTGGATGCTCTTCAGCAGACTGATTTTTTTTGGTGGTTGTTATATTTCAAGTGATCCTGTGCCAAAGCCCGTTTAGCTGAACAAGAAGTTTGCCCGTTATCAATCACTCACTGATAACCCCTGCCAGCTCAGAGATGCATCTTTCCAGGCATAGCCTGCCTGCACGCTGGCCACAGAAGCCAGCTTCAGCAATATTGATACCCTACTGAGATTTCAGAGGAAGTGCAAATACGGAGTACTTGATAAAAATAGCAATCTGCAGGCTATGTATTGCTAAGTGCTATTTAACGATGCAAAAAGTCTTGGTATTTGTCTTTAGCCCGGGAGAGAGTCCGATGTTTCACCCGAATTGTGACAGAGGAAAAAAAGCAGTGTCCTCGGTTGTCGGGCCGTTCCCCCCAGGGTTGCTTTGCTCTCCCAAATCCCAGTTAAACCCTTCAGGGAGCACAACAGGCTCAGAGAAGCTTGTCTAACTGGAGTGTAACCACTTGTGCTTCCAACATAGGGCTGTGCTTTGGGCTTTAGATTTTCTCTTAAATGCAATCCCAGAGGAGGCTAAGGACTTGCTAATGGCACACTGGCACATATAAATCAGCCTGTACTATAAGGACTGTTTTTTTTCTATATTTTAATACTGTTTGACTGCTTCTAGCTGCTTAAGAAACATCTGTGCTGAAGAAGGTGCTAGGTATGGTCATATCCCAGTTGAAATACGTTTTCTATTATCTTTCAGTAAAAGAGATTCATCAGGAAATGATTTAGGGGTTCCTGAGAGCAGCTAAACCACCAGGTTGGCTGAAAGGGTTTGCTATGTTGAGCCCTGGCTTTTCTAATGGCAGAAATTTGTCCGGAGGTTGCAATAAAGAAGGTGAAGAAAAGTCTTGCTGCATAAAGACTACTTAATGCTTTAAAATGAGCCCTTGTGCCAGTCCCTTTGCTGTCAATGGGAGAAGCAGCTGGGTTTAAGGTAATTGCTTTGTAAGTCTTTGCAAGGTAGGGCACGTGACAGCTGTGTGGTGCTACAGCCACATCACATCAGCCAGGGCAAAGTGAGGGCCCTGAGCCCAGCCTTGCTGTGGTTTACTTCGATTTGTTGGATGCACGTTGCTCTACAGCGGTGGCGACTGAAAGAAAATTTTGCAAGAGAGTGTGGACCAGACACAAGTGGAAAAAAACTTTCTCCCCATGGGGAGATATCAATGTGGAGAGGGAGCCAGAAAGTTTCAGAGAAATTGCTAGCAGGCATTGCAGTGATGAAAGTCAGCTTTCCTTTCCCAGACCTTGCCCTCAACATGAGCTTCTCTTTCAGCATCCATCAGCTTCAGTGTTTCCATCCCCTGTGGAGCTATTCCTGTGCACAAACAGAAAGCACCGTTGCTGCTGTGAGAGAGGGCAAGACAATGGTAATGTGTTCATTTCTGTGTAGCTGGGATTAGTGTCACGTGTGAATGAGGAACATGCTCTGGTCTTGGCAGGCGAATTGGGCTGAAATATCTTTATACATGTAATGCTATGATGCATGGGGAAGAGACTGTGGGCCCCTTGAGGGGCTGGGCACTGTTTCTGCAGCACTGTGATGCCAGAGAAGATGTGAAAGGTGGGTGTGCAGAGTCCTGGATGGCCCTGGCTTGAAGAGACATCTCCTACATCCAGTGGGTCATCTGCTTAATTTGGAAGGAGGGCAGGGAAGGTGGGAGGCCTGGGGGAAGGTGGAGGCTAAGGAAGAGCCAGACAAGGTAAATGTGCCAGCCACTGAAGGGAAGAGGAGATGAAAGGGGAAAGAAAAGTGGAGAACAAAGCAGAGACGTCAAGGAAAGGTGGGGAGGGGAAACAGGAGATGATGGTTCTAAAATTAGATGGGGAATCGGGACAGGGAGAGCTGATCTGGTGCTTTCCCCTTGGACAAAGCTCCTACTGAGGCTGCTATCAAATCTGGCCTGGGGAAGGGGGATAGAGATGGAGTCCAGATGGAAGAGGGGTTTTCACTGCAGACCTACAGCACCCCAAGCTGCTCAGAGAGGTTTTTCCTGGCCTCAAGGAGGGCAAGCCCTGCTGTCCACAGGCACTATTTCACCCCGCAGCACCTCCTGAGCATCACCTTCAGCCTGGGACACACCACCTAGTGCCTTTTGGTAAAAAATCAGCATCTTGCGTTGATGAGTCTATGCAGTGTTTAACTGTTTCAAACCAATTTTTGCAGGTGATTTCTAATTATATGCTACTAGTCACAGCCCACAAAAAGCTAATGAAACCCTTGCCATCAATTAAATGTAATTTCTGCATGCTGAAGAGGAAGCAAGGAAAGCAAAAGATAAAGTCACCACAATTTCCTCTGGGTGCAGCGTGGCTTTGGGGCATGGCTTCTCCCAGCACACCTTGATTTGAGAGATTTGGGGCTGAGGGAACAATGCTCTGCATGAAAGATGTATGCTGCATGCAACGGGGAAGCAAAGGGTGCGTGCTGAAAAGCATCCCTGTCACCAAAGCCTTGAGCTTTGAGATTGCTGCAAATTCTCACCAGGCTTTTACAGGAGGTAGTTTCATACCACAGCTGCAACTGGGGCCAGCAAGCACACACCAGGACCACTTGCCAAGGGAGCACTGGCTGATACACAACCATTTCAGCTGCATGATCCCTTTTCTTCCCAGGAGAAGTTCAGGATTATGCATTTGGGGACTTCCAGTCAGTCACCGGATTGTTGATCAGTCATCCTTTTGTATAATCAGGGGATACATTATCGATCTCATATTATTTTTATTATGCCCCTTAGTTTCCCGCAGCACTGGCTTTTGCTGTAGGAGCTGATTCTGGAAACCTATCAGAACCTGGAGGAAACCAAGTAAGATCATTGGACCTGGACTAGTGGTAAGAAATGTTGCCTACATTTTTCTCTGGTGTTTGCAGTTCTGAAAGTTACAAAGAGCTTTCCTGCGCATTCTGATGACCTGAAGGCATGCTCTATAGGAAGTGGTATAGGGCTGAAATCATCCAGCCGTGCAATTTGCGAGTAAATGGCTACTTATAGCATAAAACAATCTGACAAAAATGTGGAAAATGGGGCCCAAGGACACTGCCTCTTTCACTGCTGTTAAGTAGTGGCAAGAATAAATGTAGTATAAACATGTTTTTCTTCTATTTGCAAAGATATATGTTTATCTTCTTGTATTAGCTGCTATGTGCATTAAATGTCTTAACAGGTATTATATATACATGTCTTTATAGATATTATATATTCTATCTGAATCACGTAAAATATTCTTCAAAGTCGGTGAAAGGACTTGTGCATCAGTGAGTTTCAGACCAAGACTCCCTCCTGGCCCCTTGTTTCTCCCAGGAAAAGCAGAGAGGCCTCTTCCAAAGGCGGTCAGAGTGAGTAAAACAATGGTCTGATGGCCATGATGTATTTGTGCCTACAACCTTTTGAATTGGTTCATCTAGGAAAGAAAAACCAATAGTCCACTTCCCAAACAGTGCTAATGAGATGAAAAGTCAAGCCTTTGACATCTTACTGCTTTATTCACCCAGCAACACTTCTATTAAAAACTGTCTGCAATATTTTCTGGGTAGCGTTGGCAGGCCAACCATCAGCAAGGGAAGGAGCAATGCGCTGGATCTAAGGTAAGATTTCGTCTGCCTGGACTGGCAGCGAGCGTGCCTTGGTGCTGCACGTGCATCGCAGCACACCTGAGGTGGGGTCTCCCACCTTGCACTGGTGTCCCACACCACCAGAACCCATCCCTGCAAGGGTCGTGACTTGCCTGGATATGGGGTGGTGGGGTACCACTGTCCTAACGGGAGGTCAGGTACAGCAGGCAGCCATCCAGCCTGTGCATCAGTGGCCTTTGGGCCCCAAGGGCAGTGGGTATGCAGGGGTGGGCACTGGGCTGCCATGTCCCCAAGTGGGAAGAAGGGTCTCTTTCACGCTAGGCATCCCTTTGCCCTGCATGCCTTTGCACTGGGCTGAGGGCAAGCTGTCACCCTCTGCCTGGATTTGGGGTGCAGGACGGGGAGAAATAACGGGGCTGACCGTGCGGCAGGGGCCAGTGCTGCTCCCCACCCCAAGCAGCGCCTGAACTCGGGGGGGCTGAGGGGCTTTGGATGCCGGGCCGGCCTCCNCTGCTGGGGCTTCAGGCTCGGGCTCTTCCTCCTCCTCCTCCTCCTCCTCCTGGCTGGGAAGCGGCTGCTGCAGCGGCAGAGCCATCCCTGACGGCCGCGCTCCCCGGACAAGAGGCAGGCGGAGCCCCCAGGTGAGCCCCAGGTGCCGGGAGGGGGGCACGGATGTACAAAGAGGGGGGGGTGGCAGCAAGGGAAGACCGGGGACCAGCGCCCTCTGCTCCCCAGGGATGCTCTGGGTGCCGGGGAGGGGGCTTCAGCACCAGCTTCCCCCAACGCCGGGATGGGGGCTGGTGGGTGAGTGCAGTTAAGAACCAACCCCCCCCTCCCTCAAAAATCTTGAAACTCCATCTGTGACTTTGGCAGCTCCACTTCAGTCCCACACAGCTGGATCTGCCCGTAGGCAGCTGGAGGGGAGCAATTGGGTGACTCCCGGTCTGGGCCCCGGGGCCCCCACGCTGCAAGCGGGGAGCCTGGAGGGATGGGAAGCGCTGGGGATGGGGGCCAGGGAAGCCAGACCCACCTGGGTGAGGAAGCTGCTCTGTGTAGAGTCAGGTTCAGGGTGGCAGTGAGGTCGTTATAGGTTTGCCGTGTAAAAAATGCAGGTTGCCCACAGATGGAATAAATTGCTCACATTTAACTCGATTAGACCTTTTTGTGTCAATTTCTCAGTGTTTGCAATGGTGTCTCCTTATGCAAAGATTTTTTGGGAAAAATGTGACTTGGATGTGCTCTAATAACGTATTGAGAGGACAGTATTTGTGTGTTTGCATGGGCCAATAGTTGGCAAAGAATAACCAGGAGCATATGATGCAGTAATAATTCAAGTAATTTATTGCACAGTTTTAGAATGATTGTTTGCACTTTTCCAGATCATATAGATACCTTAACCTGGATTGCATAACTGAACAATGCAAATAATCAACCTAATGTTATTGTGCAAGAAAAATCAATGGCAAACCTTGTTTGGCTTGATCCCTGACATGGCTGTGAGGGTACGTTGCCTTTATCCACAAGTTCCCTCTTAATTTATGCACTGGGAGCCTTTAAAACCTGCTGAATTCTGGGGGGCTGAAGTGTTATTCAGAGCCCTTTTACAGCAGAGCCTGCCTATGTCAAGGAGCTCAGTTTGTAGAGAATGTTTTTTCCAAGGCTTATTCACACAAGAGCCAGAAAATAGCAACTTCTACTGCTGGCCCCTACCGAAGCTCCCGGTGAACCGTGGATGCGATTAGTGGTGGGATGCCCAGGAGGGTGCAAAGTGTGTCGTTCCTGTGCAGAACAACAGCGAGCTGCCAGCAAGAGCGGGTGTTTGAGAGCTCCCAGGTTGCAGGCGTTTATCCCCTTTGGCTCTGGAGGAGTGAATAAAAATCACACCGGTGAGGCAGGGAGCCAGCAGGCATCTCCTACCGGCCCTGGGGACCGGAGCCCACCCCTCCTCCAGCACAGCCAAGTGAGGGGTCCAGAGGAGCCTGCCTGTGTCTGGCTGATCGGGTGGACTTTCCTCTTCAATGAAAGGTGGAGAGAAGCTATTGCCGTTGCGCGGGCAGGGCTCCAAAGTGCGCTTTTTAGTTTTCTTTTTAATGAGCAGCAGAAGGCGGGGGGGCTGAGGAGGAGGAGGAATAAGGTGTGTGGAAACGGGCATTGTTTCTGCGAGTGCCTTCTCCTGTGTGTGTGCGTGGCAGAAGCCAGCTGGGGCTCGAGATACCCATTCGTTTGTCAGAAATTCCTGAATGTTTTGACAGGGAACTGGATTTGTGCGTATGGGAGAAAACAGAAACTGAATTCCATCTCGATGTGTTACATGTTTCACGCGAGGCGTGCGTTGCCTGCCTTGTTTTATAGTATCTGGCGCTGGGAAGACAGGTTGAAAGATTTATGAGCTCAAGTTAATAGTAAACCAGCATATTACAGGCTCTATATTAATGTTCTCCTGCGCTGGAGTAGCTGGCTCTTTCTGGGGGAATTTATGCGAGGATCGCTCGCTCTGCCTGTCGTTGCTGTAATGGTATTATAGGGTGGCCCGTTAGTCACTGGGGGGTGGTGGTGGTAGAAGCAAAACAAGGATGCCGTTTCCCTCTTGGCAGGCAAATCAAAGGGAGAGGGAAATGATGACTCCAGGGACCACATCTGCGTATTAGCTGCACATGCCATGGATACGGGGAAGCGGGGAGAGCAAATAGCAGAGGCACCAAGAACAGGGAAGGAAATGAAGGAGGACATAACAGAAGAAGATAATGTGGTCTGTCTGCTGGTGGCCACAATTCAGGTTTGTGCAAGGCACGTTGCCTCCCTGCCGCTGCTCAGGGAAGTCTAGTGGTGGGACTTTGTCTTGAATGCCATGCTGGGATTTGTCTGCCCTGATGTGTGCTGCCCTCCGCCCACCCAGTGGGGCAGGGTTTGGGCTGAAGGCGCAGTGTGAGAAAGCAACAAGGGCAACTGGGGAGCAGTACTAATTTAATTAATTTCTGCGTGGTGGATAGATAGGGTATTCAGGGGGCGAGGGGAACTGCCCACCCCAGTGCTGATTTGGGAGGTGGTGAGGAGGGAAAGCACATTCTGGCTTTTCTGTGGGGAATTAAACGTGAAAGAGTGCATGGATTCCCCTGGTCTGGAGGACCACAGGGGAGAAGTCTTACGGAGGCTTGATTCCTAAAGATGCTAGAACAGCATATTCCGTTTGTGCAGCTGAAAGCACCACGAGGGATGGAGGTTGTAACTAATGCTCTTGATCTTCTCCTCCAGAGGCTGAGATAGTGGGTTAATGGTAAGATGAGAGCTCAGTTCATTGCTCTTGGTGCAGGGCAAGAAGACATTGATTTGTGGTAAGCCTGGAGCTCATCTGCGTGCAAGGAGAGTCAGACCCCATCGACTCGCTGTGCAATATGATGCTGTACAAGTCCATGCTGGGATATAATTGTGCTATTAGAGCGGAGAATGTCCAGTCTTAGGAAGCTGAGTCAAAGCGACCCTCCCAGTGTTAATACAACAAAAATCATTATTTTCATCTTTAAAGATGAAATGTTAAGTGGCTCCTTTGATCAGAGACCGTATTGTTTAAGGAAAATAAGCTAGATCCTGGCCCTGCGTGTGGTCAGCTCCATGTCTCTGGAAACCAAAGTCAGTTTGGGGGTGGTTTAGAGGGTGCATGTGGCTGCTGGTAGTGAAGGTAAGTCATGAGGACATTAGTGGAATTGAGGTCATCTGAGGAAGCCCTGTGCTGCTGCTTTTGCTGTGGGTGCTTTCATTCACTTTGCTTCTTTTGACTGATTCATGACCCTGTACCCTCTCGAAAAGGTCTTCCTGTGCTCATTTCAGAGCTTTGCATTTATGTGCCGTGTCCAGGTCTATTCTGGTCCTGCTTTGAGAACTAATGAATGAACGTGGACATAACAGCTGAGATGGTGCACGGCCAAGTGCTTGGCACCTGAGATGTGGCAGCTCCTGGGGTGATGTGCCAAGAGGTACCTGTCTCTGTCGCAGGCGGTTAGGAGGCTTGACAAGAGACAGGGGAGCTTAATGTGCCACTAAAAACCTTGGCACTGGGTTTTTACATCCCTCACCCAGGAAACAGGATTTCAAGACCCTTTTGTACTACACTTACGGGGTAATACATCCTTTTCTTCATAGGGTGGGTCTGTTGTGAGCTCCACTAGCAGCATTTTGGATGCTTTGGCACAAGGGAGCACCCATTCCCATGCCCAGGCTGAAGCCCAATGATACCTTTTGCTCCTGTGTGCTCACACCAGAGACCTGTCTGTGAACAGCCAAGGGGTGAAGAGGAAGCTCCTCCAACTCTAAGCTAGCTCACTATTCCTCAAGACCTACATCTGATTTTGCAACCTGCCTTTTCAATTCCCACTTCCCATACCTGAGCCTCAGTTGAGCAAATTGGCCAAATTTCAACCACAGCAGGCTCATCTCTCTCCTGATCACGCTCATCTTGAAGCCTCTGTTACCTCCCTGTCCCCTCACTACTTTACAGCTGACTGCCACCTCCCAGGCTTGGGTCTGGGAGCAGAGGGTCCCAGGCTGAGCCAAACCAGGTCTAGCAGAGCTCTTCTGCTTGGGGTCTGCACTTCAGTGCCCCTGCCTTGCTGCTCGGGGATGGATTGGAGTCCTCAAACCAAGGCTCCTTGTTGGTGCTAAATAAAGGCAATGTGGGATTTGGGGGTATGCAGGGCTTCCACTGAATTTTCTGAATTTGCCGGCACCTTTAAAAATCAGACTGCATCTAAATTTTGCTGGATTCGTGGTTTTTAGAAACCTGAATTGTAGTTAAAACCTCTGATGGGAGGGATAGCCTAAGAATGGTTCGATACAAAACAAAAAAAATTCACGAATCCTGTACTGTCTCACTGGGATGAGAGTCAAGACAGGAAGGCAGGGAAAAATGGCTTGACGGTTTTAAGAAATATGTTCTTGCAAACTGGCTACTTGTGTATTTTAGCAGGAGTGTGAGTGGGGAGAAAGCAGGGTGCTGGCAGGACAGCACAGGCAGCGTGTAGAGCGTGTATCAGGCTGTGAAAATGCATATCCAGGTGAGGGTTTGTGAGAAGCTGTGAAGTTACAAATGGGAGGAGATAGTTGTTTTTGCAGGTATTCAGCCTGGAGGTGACAAAAAGACAGATTCCCACTCTTGCCCCAAATGGCAGACATACAACGTGCAGAAAATTGACTTTCAAGGCCCCATATGTGAAGTTTCCTCTGGGAGTGCTTGGTGGCTTTGGTGGCAGACAGAGGAATTTGGACTTAACTTGGGAGCTTCACTTTCTAATTGTGCCATGTCACAGAAATACAAAGGCAGGCTGTTCAATAGGCTGTGCCTCTGAGCACACACTTGATAAAAAGAGGGGAGGATACAAGCATCCTCCCCCAGTGTTTAGTCTTACTTTCTGCAGCTGAGCACTGAGCAGTATAATGTTTCGGCTCTTCTGTCAGTTAGCAGAAGAGTTGTGCTGCTGTGCATAATACACGAGCTTTAAAAGCAAACACGCGTGCAGCGGAGGTGTTGGAAAATCCCTGTAGCCATTGGTTTCTGAGCGTAGTGTTTACCATCACCGAAATACATCCCTGTTGCTGCCGCTCAACTTCTGATCATACGCAGCAGAAAGATGCTACTTAAATAAACAGCCAAGTCATTGTTTGGAGACTTGCTTCGTATTCTTATGGGCAACCCAGTGAGGTATTTTTTTCCACTCTGGAAGACGCTGCTGTGGTGTTTGCTATGAAAGCTGATGTACGTTGGCTTCCGACACCGATAGCGATCACCGGTATGTAATGTCAGGGCAAGATGAAAGTCTACAAGAGAGGGAAGAGGAGCTCTGTATTGCTGGAGTGGTGCTCAGGAGTGCTGAGGTATTTGGCTGGGAGCTGACTTTTTAAATGAGTAATAAGAAACCTTGCAAGCCTGACTTCTGTGCTTTGCCATTTGGGTGGTTATTCTGCGCTTGGTGGAGACGGAGAGACTAATTCAAGGGGTCCTCTAATGGTGGGAGCGGATGGGGGAAGATACCATACCTTTTTGGGGAAGGGAAGATATTTTTTTTGTCATTCCTATCAGTACAAATTGTAAAGACAAAGTGACCAAACGTAGGAATTGGCAGACTGCATCATCCTGTGCTCTGTCTCTTCTAGTAGCCCACAGCAGGGACACCAACAAGGATATTCACAGTAGGTAGATGAACAATAATCTGCCCCCCATCAACATCCTTTCCTAGTCCATAATAGCTAGAGGTTGGTTCCAGCCCTGAAAGCACTGGGGTTTATATCCTTCCCAAGATGTTTGCTAGCATAAGCTGTGCTTGCTCAAGCTATTCTTGTTATCCACATAAATGTGCAGCCTTTGCTCTCCACCTCTGCCCTGTCATTTTGGGCTGGTGAATGGAGCTGCACTCCCTGGGCTTTTCTGGGAGCACATCACTGAAGAGGATGCTCTCTGTCCTTGATATTTCTCAGTCTTCAAATCCACCCTGATTGGCAGCCAGTCCTCTAGCATCTGCTGGATTGGTTTCAAGATGCAGTAGGATTTTTTTTTTTTTTTTTCTTGCTTAACTCTTTCTGCTCTTTACTACATTTTGCACTTTACAGCTGAAATGTGGTGCACAGATTTTTGCCATGGGACCAAAAAGCTTTTCCATTCCTGAGTAATAAACTCAGGAAAAGTTATTTCTGGAAAAAACATCATGGTATCCAGAGGAGGTAATTCAGAGTAGAGGAGAAAATAAGGTTTTTAAATAAGCAAGATGGTAATTATGTGCTCAGATAACTTCTAAAAACATGTCAGAAGTTTATTCTCAGAAAATCTTCTGAGAGCCATTTGCAGTCAGATATGAAAACAGCCAGGGATGTCATGGTGTGGTAGATCATCTCTGGTTAGGCTGGGGCTAGAATTATTGCCAAACAATTTGATGTGTCTGTACTTTTAACCTCTCACGAGTTGGTAAGAAATTCTGTGAAAGCCCCGTAGCAAGGAGGCTGGGATTGTTTATCTGCCGTTAGTTCAGCCCCTCCAAAGCTTCTGCTGTTTATTCACTTGCTCACTTTAGTAGACACTTGGCATAAATGAACCTCCTTGGATGAAATCCTGATTCCATTTAAGTATTGATTTAATCGATGCTAGGATTACAGCCTTGAGTACGGAAATGTGAGGGTTGGTTGTGCAAACAAGTCCTGGACTGTATGGCTGAGGAGTCAGGTCCCACCTGCGGCTGAATTACAAAGTCCTGGATATTATATGTGGGTGACTTACAATCTTTCTTATTTGCTGTTGTGTGTTGCTGTAGAAGTGGAACGTGGTTTCCAGGCTAGACAACAAAATACGCTTAAGGCATGGAGTCCAACCAGGAATCCTCGCTCTTCCTGGTGAAGATCTTGGAGGAGCTGGACACGAAGCAGAATACTGTTTCTTACCAGGACCTCTGCAAGTCCCTGTGTGCGAGGTTTGATTTATCCCAGTTGGCCAAGCTCAGAAGTGTGCTGTTTTACACCGCTTGCCTGGATCCTAATTTCCCAGCGACTTTGTTCAAAGACAAAATGAGATGCACTGTAAACAATCAGCAATCAAAGAAAATCATGGTTGCAGCAGATATAGTAACAATATTCAACCTCATACAAATGAATGGGGGAGTGGCCAAGGAGAAACTTCCAGTTGCAAGGCAGAAAGTGAAAAAGAAAGAGTCCTTTGAGTCCTGTAGATCTGACACGGAAATCTGCAATATGGCAGACTGCGTGCCCAACTGTGAGCTGAACGACCAGGAGTTTAACCGGGGCTTTCCAGTCAGAAGGTCTTCAAAATGCAGAAAGATGGACTGCAAAGATTGTCAACAGTTTGTCCCCTCGTCAGAACCCAACTTTTTACTTGGTGTGAATAAGGACATGAAGGGCCGGGCTGCCTCTCTGGACAGGCTGCAGGCACTGGCGTCCTACTCCATTGCCACGTCTCCACCATGTGAGATGCAGAGTACCTACTTCCCCATGAACATTGAAAATGAATCTATTTCGGACCAAGACTCCTTGCCTATAACTGCAGGCATAAAAGAAACTTTCATTTCAAATGACGAGCCGTTTGTGATGCAGTCGTGTGTCCAGAAAAGAAATATATTCAAAGAAGATTTTCATAATCTGATTACAATATCTCCCAACTTAATACCATCCAACAAAAAGCCAGAAGATGGACACAGAGAGCCTCAGAACAGGAAAGAAAGCTCTAAGCAGGCTTTCTTCAACCACAGCTTTGAAATGCCATACAGCAGCCAGTACTTGAATCCAGTTTATTCTCCTATACCAGACAAAAGACGTGTGAAGCATGAAAGTTTAGATGATCTTCAAGCTTCAACGTATTTTGGCCCAACTACTGTTCTTGGGCCCCAGGACACCAAAAAGTGGACTGGGAAACCAACCAAGCAAACTGCCTGGCCAGCTAAAAGCTGGAGTTTAAATACCGAGGAGGTACCTGACTTTGAACGATCATTTTTTAATAGGAAGCAGCCTGAAGAGAAGCCACGATACCAGAGTTCAAACAATCCATCTCCAAATTTTCCTTCAGCTGACAGGCATCAGTCCTACATAAATGCAAAGGATCAGCAATCAATTATGCAGGCAAACTACGCTGTGAAATCAAATGGACATAAACCCAAGGAAATTCCTTCCATTCTAGAAGTGGAGAAACACGAGCCGGTCAAAAAGTTTAAGGATAAGAGCATTAATTGTACCTCTGTTCAGATCTTAAGCATTGACAGGACCACGAGTGTTGGGACACAAACGGAGCAGCAAGTTCTGGAGCACAAGAAATGCAAGGATTTGTGTGTGGCGGGGCAAGCCAAGTACGGAGAGCGGCACTCTCTGAAGCAGTCGGATGATGACTCTGAAATCGTGAGCGATGACATCAGCGACATTTTCCGGTTTTTGGATGACATGAGCATCAGCGGGTCAACAGGAGTGATGCAGTCTTCGTGCTACAACAGCACCGGTTCCTTGTCTCAGGTGCATAAATCGGACTGTGAGAGCTCACCTGAGCACAATTTGACCAAAATCTCCAATGGGAATGCCTGCAAGAAATTGGATAAACTGGTCCGGGCAGATCTCAGTAACACAGATGATGAATTAAAAACGAGTGTCTGCAAATTAGTTTTGAGGATTGGTGAAATAGAGAAGAAACTGGAATCTCTTTCAGGCGTCCGAGAAGAAATCTCCCAAGTCCTGGGAAAATTAAGCAAGTTGGATCAAAAAATTCAGCAGCCAGAGAAGGTCAGTGTACAAATAGATCTCAATTCTTTGACAAGTGAGGGTGCGTCAGATGAGAGTAACTCCCCGCAGATATTTCAGTGCCACAATACTCCTCATGGAGGCAAACTGGAGAATAATCCAGAATGGTGCTGTTCAGATGCCAGTGGAAGTAATAGTGAGAGTCTTCGAGTAAAAGCCTTAAAAAAAAGTTTATTTACTAGGAGGTCATCGAGATCATTAACAGAAGAAAACAGTGCAACCGAATCCAAAATAGCGAGTATTTCAAACTCTCCGCGGGACTGGAGAGCTATTACTTACACCAACCAAGTTGGCATTACAGAGGAGGAGATGAAAGAGAGAGATGGAGGAGAAAATAAGGACTGGCACAGGAAATCTAAAGAGGTAATTTCAACTTTAAGTCACATAATAAGCACTTAAAAATAATCTGGTTATGAATGTTTTCCATAGTCATCACAAGCCTCAGGGTATGACGATACTTTGCCCTGCCATATTATGCCTGTCTTTATTGTTATCATAATTGAGTGATTTTGTACCTATATCTTCTTGCTAGGCAGCTGCAATATGGTCAAGTTGTTCCTTAAAGCACTTTGCTCTTTTGATAAAGGGGGGAAGCAGGGGCCGGGTCTAATGTGGGTGAGATCTTTGGAAGATGATGGTGGCATTCATCATCAGTGGCGATATAATGAGGCCAGGTAATTAACTTGGTGAAAATGGCGTGAGGAAAATTGAAATTCTCTAGTGGCTGTTTTGAAAGGGATATTTTTAAATTGCATTGTGATGGGTTTTATTAGAGAAGTATGTCCATATTTAAAAGCCAGCAAAATAGATTCATGGATTCAAATCCCTCAAGAAAAGCATCCTTGTATGTGTACCATGAGATGCAAACTGTGGTTATGTTCTCTGTCCCTGACTTTCACGGTCATTTACATGAATCTTAAACCTCCCGTTGGGTAATGCAAGGTAGCTGTGGTCTTGTGCTTGGTTAGAAAAACTCTGCCCATCCCTCCAGCAGCTGCCCACTGCTGTCTTCACAGGGCGATAGTGGCCATCCTTGCGCTGGACTCTGGTTGCTGCTCAGTTAAAACTGTGCACGATGTGGACAGTTGTTTCTGTTTCATGGGCGGTGGAGGGGCTTGTGGTCCTTCAGTTCCCTTTTCAGTCGGACCAATGGTAGGCATGCCATGCCTCCTTATAGGGAGGACTGAGGGCAGAGAAGGAAGAGGTTTGATGGAAATCAGTGCAGTTGGATGAACAAGAATCCATAAACCATGGGTTATTGGCAGGTTGCATATGGTACCATGGGTGGGGCAGTGCCAAGGGAGTGCTACCTGGGGGCTTCCCACAAAACTTCTTCAATTTAAGGACTGATCTGGAGACAGAAACCTGGAAGCCTGCATGGGGCTCTCAGCTTTTCCAGATCAGCTAGGCTTTTCTGGATGACAGGGCCATTTTCAGGATAGTTTCATAACTGTCAACAGTTCAAAACCTAAATGTCCTCTGCTGCATCAGCTTTGTGTTCATGTAATGGTGTCTTTGTCTTAGCTGGTACTTCTTTTATTATGGCTTAAGCAATATCATATGGTTATTCTGAAAGGAATATCTCTGTCCTTTGTATTTAACCCCCTCATAGTCCTGTTTCTTCTCTCCAATTCTTTTGAACCCTATTGCAGGCAGACAGGCAATATGAAATCCCACAGCCACATAGACTGTCTAAACAACCAAAAGATGCTTTCTTGATTGAACAAGTCTTTAGTCCTCATCCTTACCCTGCATCACTCAAGTCACACATGAAAAGCAACCCGCTCTACACAGACATGAGGTTGACAGAGCTGGCTGAAGTAAAACGCGCCCAGCCATCATGGACCATAGAGGAATATACAAGGAATTCGGGGGACAAAGGCAAGATTGCAGCATTGGATCTACAAGTGAGTCCCATTTGTTTAATTTGAATGGCTTAATTGTGAATGGATGTTGCCAGAATATGCATTTAGGAAGGGATTTGGGTAGCTCAAGAAGGAGCTGTGCAGTGTTGAGCCTCTAATCTTGCTGATCCCTATCTATCCCGGCCAGGGTCAAAAGAAAATGTGGATGTTTGATTGTTGAATGATGATCCTTGACTGGTTGGTGCTCCCCGCTTATTCTGCAATGATGAGATGTCTGCTAAGCCATTATGGTGTTAGTAACTCTAAAGAAGAGTTTAAGGGTGCAGAGATGATCAAGTCCCCAACTGCAGCAGGGCAGAGTGGTGCAGAAGCTGATGCCCTGTCTTCTATCCCTATTCTCTCTGAATTGTTCAGAGACCGTAGATGTTAGGGCTTTTTCCCATTTTGCCAGGAATATGAGACATAAAATACTTGTAGAAGATGATCAATACCATAAGCATTTTTGAAACACATCACTGTTGCAGCTTTGAAGTGGCTGTTGGAAACCAGAATCACGTGAAGAACAGATCAGCTTGTGTTCTGTCTTGTTTGCATTTTACTTGTCTTGGAAGTATTGCAGGCTCTTCTGCAACGAGCAGACCAGAGCAAGTTACTGGGCGACAAATCCAAACTATGGATTTTAATTTTACCAAAAATGTGGTGTATTTGAACTCACAATCCTGATATGTAATGGGCTGCTCAAGCCCATTACTGAGTGCCCCCACTGGGTACCCTATCTAGTTTGATAAACAAAACACATCTTCTAGGAAGGAGGGTAGCTGAGCACAGATTTAAAAAGGAAACAGGAAGAATGCCATTCAAAATGTGCAAAGACCAAAAAATGTTGCCGTATTTAGTCATGAAACATGAAATGTATCACATAATGAAATCCACACAGATGACTCTCTATCTTTTTTATCATTTACATGCACCAAGCTGGTGAGGGGTCTAGAGAACACATCGTATGAGGAGAGGCTGAGGGAACTGGGCATGTTTAGCTTGGAGAAGAGACCTCATTGCCCTCTACAATTACCTGAAAGTAGGTTGTAGAACAGTGGGTGCTGGCCTCTTCTCCCGAGCGAATAATATCAGGACCAGAGGAAATGGTCTGAAGTTGCGGCAGGGGAGGTTCGGATTAGATAATATCTAATCTATTAATATCTAATCTGGAAGAAGTAGTTTACTGAAAGAGTGGTCAGGCACTGGAATGGTCTGCCCAGGGTGGTTGAGTCACCATTCCTGGAGGTATTTAAGAAATGTGTAGATGTGGCACATCAGGGCATGCTCTAGTGGCCAGATTTGTAGGGGCTTTTTGTGTGTGTGTGGTTGGACCTGGTGACCTCAGAGGTCCTTTCCAACCATGACGATTCTGTGATTTATACAGCAGCATTCAGAGCCAGCGGGGAGATGGGTGCTGACCTCAGGCATTCTGGGCTCCTTCCACGTGTGTGCATGCCCTGGAACAAAGCAAGCTGCCTGAGCTGTACAGGGTTGGCAGCAGTTGGGGTACAGTGACCTACAGCTCGGGGCTCATCAGCGCCGCCCTGACACAGCTCTGTGGTCAGCAGTCTGGGCAGTGCAGCCATACTCGGGCAGGGAGTCTGCTTGTCTCCAGAGCTTCTCTGCCAGGGAAGGTGGCGTGCAAGAGGCTTGTGGCTCCACATCAGCTCTCAATGGCTCGGTGCTGAGGTACCTAACCCGCCTCCAAACCTGTCAGACTAAGCCCTAGGAGAGCATCGGGATACCATGACGAAGACTTGGTAACCCCAAGGAGAGCTGCCATGTCCTAGGACCCTATGTTAAATGGTTTGGAACTAAAGCCATCACCCTCACAGTGCTTTAGTGCAGCTCCCAGGAGCATTTGTGCGGGAATT
This sequence comes from Pedionomus torquatus, assembly GCA_013398155.1. Taxonomy (NCBI): domain Eukaryota; kingdom Metazoa; phylum Chordata; class Aves; order Charadriiformes; family Pedionomidae; genus Pedionomus; species Pedionomus torquatus. Next base: position 183,152 of record VZRU01009335.1, read on the forward strand.
TGCCCAGAACAAGTTCACCTCCTGTCTTGGCTGATGCAAACTGCTCTGTCTTCACAACCCCTGCTCCTTGCTGTGGCCTAAGTGCACTTGGAGAGAAGCCAAGTAGAACAGGGACCAGGCTGCACCTTGCCTCAGCTGCCTGCTGCTTTTTTGGGTCTTAAAAGCTTTAGAGGCTTTACCAAATTCCTCACCCTGGCATTGCAGACTGCATGCTAGAGTAGGGATAGGCTGAAAGAAGTTCCTCTGCAGCAGGCGGTTGCAAAGCATCCCTTACCTGCCGTGTGGAGGCAACAAGGGAGGTGATATTTGGAGGCAAAGCTCCCCTGGGAGAAGCGTTCTCCATCTGGTCCTCGTAGGGCTGTTCCGTTCCCTGTAAGCGGCTCTGTGCGACTGTGAGCAAACCAGAGAAATCGGCTTATTGCCATCATTTATCTTTAGGATAAAGGTGATAAAACTTTACCGGTTTGATTCCCTCCCTCCAAAAGGACTGTCAGAATCGTACCTATTCTGCAAAGCCCATGTCTAGACTTTATAATAGAGCTTACTGACAAACTTAAAAAATAGACACAGACTGATGAGTGTTTTTTTTTTTCCCCAGTGATTAAGTTTATTAGAACTGAAGGTAAATACATTATACTTTAATGAACATTCCTACGTCTGGCAATGAAATGGGAAAGGAAGCTGATTAACAGTAATGGGCCTTTTTAATAATGCATCTTCCTTCTCAAGTAGTTTAAAGGTCAATACCGAGGCACAGAGGGCCAAAACTGTAATATCCTTGAAACATAGCATGGCTGTCTTTGGAGTTTTTCTAGAGTTTTTCTACCTTTGTTTACTTAAAATTTCTCCAGGCACTTGACAAGTCTGCTGGGTTTTCCTTAAAAAAAAAAATAAATAATTGCAAAACTAGAATCAGGCCAAAGTTTGTCCCAAGTGTGGGGTCTGTGTGAGATTCATTGCTTTGCTCTGTGTATGATGATCCACTGGGACAAAACACTGTCAGGCCATTTTCTGATGCCTTTAGAGATGGGGTTGCTGATTTTTTTTTCAGAAGACTGGAACAGGTCATTCAGGGCCTGAAACGGTGTAATCTCAGACTTGGCTGATGGTCTCTGCTTCCACATATTAGCGCTATCATAGAGATCTCCATCAAATAGTGGTAAACCCATTGCTCAGTTTTAACGGTTTATTTCTGGTGTAGCTGTAAGATCACTTCTTTTAGTTGCTCTGTACATAAAGCAAACATGTCTTTCAAGCATAGCAAGGTTTCAGCCAGTAGCTCATGGCCACAAAATCTGAATTAGCCAATTAAAGGCTTACCCAAATCCCTCTTGAGTCTGGAGTTTCTTTGTACGGAGTCCAACGAGCTTTGGATCAGCTCCGTTATGAGCCCAGAAGTGGTGTGTGTTAGGATATTCTTACTGGAACCTTTTTATGTGGTATCTTTTCCATTTTTTAAAGAAATGGCCCTCGGGAGCCCCAGACACAGGAGGCAGCTTCGAGGAAAAGCTGTCATTTTTCAAAATGTTCTTTCTGCTTTATTCTTTTCTGCTGGTAAGTGCAATACAATGCCTAATGTTTCGGTTTCCCCAATTCTCCTTGCCATTTTCCCTATCAAAAAGGATGAAGGGGAAAACCCAAACAAGGTGGAAATGCAAAGCTTGAAGAGCTGAAAGTCTAAGGAAGAAAAAACTAAAAGATAAGTCTGTCCCCCCCCCAAAAAAAAAAAAACAAACAAACCCCGAAACCTGCTCAAATGGAAACATTGATAAAGTTCTCTAGGTGGCATTTAATTTTCTGACCAATTCAGATTTTCTTCATGTNGATGCCTTCTGCTATGTTTTTTTTTTTTTTTTTTTTTTTTTTTTTTTTTTTTTTTTGTGTGTGTGTGTTGTTGTAACCTGTGTGGAATGGGAGGGTAAAATCTTTAATTTCTTAAGCATACTCTTTAAATCACCTCCAATCCAGAGGGACTCTGACTTTGGCAATGATCAGAGTATTGCCTCCTGTGGAAATATAGATCGTGCTGTTGGGATTAAATGATCTTGTCTGTGGAGATGGTCCAGGGGAATGCATGGTACCAAATTGTGTGCCAGGTCTCCAGTGCCCCTTCTCTTCTTGCCCCTAAAACTGAGACAGCATCATGCACCCGGGTGATTTTCAGAAGATGGAGGTGGAAGGAGAGCTTGAAGCTGAAGGTCATCTTGTCCTGGGTGATTTAGTGACAGGACAAGGGGCAACAGTTTTAAATTGGAAGAGGGGAGATTTAGATTAGATACTAGCAAGAAATTCTTTCCTGTGAGGGTGATGAGACACTGGAACAGGTTGCCCAGAGAAGTTGTGGATGCTCCATCCCTGGAAGTCCATCCCAAGGCCAGGCTGGATGGGGCTTGGAGCAACCTGGTCTGGTGGGAGATGTCCCTGCCCATGGCAGGGGGGTTGGAACTCGATGATCTTTAAGGTCCCTTCCAACTCTAAGCCTTCTATGATTCTATTTCATGGGAAACCACTGCTTGCAGTTGTGTATTCCCATGCTGAAATGAAGGGCTGGTGTCCCCAGAGTTGACGTTCAGGAGGGTGACTGCAAATGGCCCATCCAGAGGGACTGGGTGCTGGATGAAGCTGGGCAATCATGTCCTGCAAGCAAGTTATGGTGGCAAAATTAGGGTTAGCTTTATAAAATGTAGTTCATGAGGAGTATATGTTAAGAACCCTTACCATCAGCTGGGCTTTAATAATTAAAAAAGGCAGTAACAGACCAGTAGTTGCTGACATCTCTGCTGTCTAGCAGATTAAAGAGATTTTATTTAAATGCCATCCAAGATGACGAAGTTTATGGCAAATCAGAGGTATGTGAGGGATTTTGCAGCAGAATTATACTGTTACAGGAGGTTATTTTTTGCATTATTTTGTTGCCATTTTCGTCAGCCTTATGGAACTGGGACCAGGAGTTGAAGGGATGTGAGAAACGACAACAACCCACTTTATCTTGACAGCAGCCCCAGATGCAGTTGGAAGGCCTTCAGGCACATCTGCTCTGTTTATTTATGTTATTAATGGCAGATCCCAGACAATTAACAACTGTTTCCTTTTAATTTTTAGACGCAAGAATCTTTAAACCCAAACAACTTAGAATACTGGATGGAAGACATTTATACTCCTGGCTATGATTCCTTATTAAAACGCAAAGAAGCTGAATTCAGAAGAGCAAAGGTTTGCAAGATCGCTGCCCTGATAGCGGCGGCCGCTTGTACGGTTATTCTGGTCATTGTAGTTCCCATTTGTACAATGAAATCCTGAACCTGCGGACAGACCCGTGGCTCCTGGCTGTGTGCATCTCAGATAGCTCATGCTGTGTTTCAAACGTCTGATGGCAGAACTGGCAGGAATTTGCTAAGGAAGAACGTTCTGAGGATTTCCTGATGGAGACTGCTGTAACTGTAGGCAAAACACAAAACAACTGGAGAAACACTTTTTTCTGGAAAAGCATTATTTTAAATAACAGACTGTGTGGTGCAGCTAGTGGGAACTCAGTTCAATTTTTATGCATTTTTAAAAGTGCAATATTTTTTTTTTTCCTAAAGAAACAATATAATGTTTTACAGAATCAGAGACTGGTGATAATCCAGGCAAAAGAGGAAGGTTGTCTGAGCTACGTTACATTTACCAGAGGTATGGGTATGTGGAGGTAGCACTGTATAGAAGGGAATGTTCTAAATGCATTATGTCGGGGAGTTAGGAAAGTCTGAAAGCTCTCTACAATGTAGAAAACTCTGAATGTATTTTATTTATTTTATAGTATTTATGTATTTCATGATCATTTGATTGAAAGCAGACTGTGTAGCCATGAACAGAATTTATTTGTATGTTCAGATTAAAAAGGGCTCTTTGTAGCTGGTCTTGCCCTAAGACCCACTCTATCATCACTGAGTACTTATCTAAGTGCAATGTGCTGCAAACCAAAAAGATTATGTTTTAAAGCAATCACAAGAGGTTTTAGTTGCTTCTGTTGAATAACATTTGCATAGAGCTGGCAAACTTACCTTGCCAAAAGGGTATTCTTTACCTCTGCAGACAGTGAAATTGTCTCAATTTCACTCCTGCCAGCAAGCAAAGCTGTCAAATCAAAGCAACGCTCTGTTAAAATTCTTGGAAATGTAATCTGAACAGTTATATTTTTTTCTTCACAAAGTCTTTGTGCCTTTTTTTCAGACTGTAGATTAAATAGGACTGTTTAATTTTGCTATTTTAAGCCCATAACATAAATCACAACATAATGGGTAGTAATGGAGGTTTTTCTCCTGCAAGCCTTCTATACAGTTCAGAGTTCTCCTCAAACAGCAGGGCTGGTGGTTACTGAGCACTTACATTAAGGGCACAGTTTTTCAGCAGTAGTAGAATCTTGCTGTTAACGCAATGCATTCAGCACGGGGAGATCTTTTGCTTCCCTCTTGCTAATAGACTTAAGAATGATGGTTGACTCTACCGGACAGCAAGCATTCTGTATCCCATGGGAAATGTCCATTTGATATTTTATCCCAAATGCAAATAGCAAGTTCAAAGGAACTCTCAAGCTGTGACCGAAATTACCTGCCATGGTTAGTGAAAGCAAATACCCAGACAGTATTACTCTTCTGTCAAGTATAGATGAAAAAAAAATATATATATATTTTCAGGAAATAGTGTGATCTTGCTGGTCCTCTAAGGGAAAGGAGATTGTTTTAGTGACTGCTCTTTATGTTGGGTAATTTGGTTTCTTCAGAAGCAGTCTCCCTACAGGATGACACAGCAGCTAGGAAAGCATCGGATGCTCATTCCTCTGTCTCTCTGGGACGTGCTGCACTCGCTATTTGTTTCTGGCTGGTTTAAAAAAAGTAGTGAGGAAAGGGTGTGTGGGAGGCAAAGGCTTTGTTGTGACTTTAGATGTGTGTCAGTTCTTTCCTGCAGCTGGAGAGCTGTTTATGCACTGCTAGCGTGCTGTGTTTTATTTGGGGATAGGTGATCCCTGGGACCATTGATCTATCAGAAAAAACAAGTGCAAGCACAGGGCTGTGTGTCCCATCAGCAAATACTGAACAAGGATAAGCCCCCAGACTGAAATCTGCTCCTGCCTGGCCTGAATCCTAACCCAAATTCTGTAGCTTTGGCCCATTCCTAATACCAAGATTATTTCTCATTCTTCCCAGATGCTGCAGGATGGAGTCACAGCAGGGAGGGAGCAATTCACACTGTCTATTTTAGACTGCCTTCGCTTATGGTATGATTCAGAGCACCTGAGTTTAGGAGCTCAGAATCTGTATGTAGTAAATATAGACAGGTAGAGAAACCTCTGGGGATGATTCGGAGCCGCCAGCAAGATAGCTAATATTAGACATGTGAATACTCTCCAGAGGGCATTGCTCTGCAGTTTACCTTATGCACAATTTAGGTTGATTGTATATGTTAAAAAAAAATATAAATCTATTCCTGGTTCCAGGTAATGTCAGAAAACCCTTACACACCCCTCCTTGGCCCCGTGGTAGCAAGCGCGAGGTGCTGTTGGAAAGAGCAGTGAGGCCCTGTGGTGGCACAGTGTCGGTCCCCATCTGCCTGCAGGGGTGGTGACACCTCCCTTGGAGGGGCAGGATGGGTGTAGAATGGACACCAGGGAGATCCCCTGCTTTCGCCAACACCCCCCCTTCACTAGCATGAGCCATCTGGCCCTGCTGCCTCCCAACCCAAAATCAGCTGCGCTTCCTCTGTTGCATCTCAGTAATCTGCTTTTAGAAAATACTAGAATATCTAAATGGAGATGGGAGATGGGTGCGGGGGATGCTGTTGATCACAGAAGCAGGCCGGGGCTGTGCTTGCGTTAGGAGAAGTGTAAGGACCCCTGTTTGGTCCATGCAGAGATTTTTTTTTTTTTAAGTCTGCGCAGGACTCATCCCACTGGCTCCAAATGAGTTTTGCATTAGAGGTGCCCAAAATCCTGGGAAGGATTTGGGAGATTGTGGAGTTGTGGGTGATATAGAGCTGGCTTAACCCAAGCACTCAGCATCCCAAGCACCCACACCACTCCTAATTTATTGAGGTGCTTTTGCCCATGCTTACCTTGCACAAGCAGCCAGTGGCACCCACCTCCACCGGGGCAGTGGTTTCCTGACATGCCAGACTGCGGGTCGTCACGGATCTCCCTCTCTGGGGCTTGATTTGGCTCCTGCAGCCTCTGGGAGCATCTCCATGGTGCCAGGAGCCTGAGGGGAGCAGGGAAAGCAGAACCCGGCTCCCTGCCTCCCTGCTCCGCAAATACCTCTGGGAGCTGCTGTCTTGCTGTCTCCTCCACTCCCCAGCTGCCTCTGGCAGCTCCTTGGCACCACTGGGATGGGCATCCCCAGCCGTTCCCAGCAGGTTTTACGTCTGGCACAGAGGTCTTCACTTAAAATAGGTAAGGAGATGGAGCAGTGGGATGCTGCCGCCGGAGGAGAGCAGCCTGAGAAGGAGGGGCCCTGCCGTTCTGCACAGAGTAGGTGAAATCCTGACAATATTAACCTGCAAGAATATTGTGATCAACCTTGTGAACCAGTTATCAACTAGTATATACTGTATACTATATGATAGACTTTTGTATAAAAAAGAAAAATAAACAAATTAAAGCTATAGGTACATTGTAATCCTTGGTGTGATTGAAAAAAGTGTCCTAGGTTGTATTACTTAATTAAAATAATGATGAGCATATTGAACTGTTTTTCGTATTTATGCCTTATAAACTTGATATATTACACATGATAAAATGAAACTGCAAGACTTATAAAAGAGATACTCCATTTTGGGGGCAAATCCCATTTGCTTTTCCTAAAACAAGAGTACTGCTTGAAATCAGCTCGATAAATCATGCGTGCAGAAGAGCAAGAGCAGGATCTGTCCCCAGATGACTTTTTAGGACTTTTTTTTTTTTTTTAATGGGGCTTTGGTTAATGTACTATGTAATAATTTTATTTTATAAAGTTACTGTACAGTGTTGCCTTTTGGTTCATTTAAATATAATACCAAATAAACTTGAAAATTACAGCGTCCTAAGTTTTAATGAAACAATTATAATAATTTATTACTCCATTGCTTTTCCTCTTTTTTTTTTTTTTTTTTCCCAGGGACATCAAGATAGCCATGGGATGCAAGTATCTCAGTGTTAGATAACTAAGCAGCCTATCTAAGTTCTTGGCAGAATTGCTAATGGATTTGTCACTTGTGAAATAATAAGATCGTAGAAGATAATGAAAAATGAGTTTGTTGGGTTTCTTTTAAAAGCTCCTTTGCATCACATTGGGTTTCTGGGAGATTAGCTCTTGACGCTAATCATAATATTTCATTTTATAGTTTATTTCATGACTGAGTTTTGCCATATCAACTGTCTTAACAAGGTCATGACTAATATTTTGATTATGTATTCCACTTACATGTTTATGCAACCACGGTCCCTTTTAAGTCAGTACTACAGACAACCATTTATAGTCACCTATCAACAGGCAATCGGTTTGCTTAGGATCTCTATATGAATTTAACGTGCTGCTTTTGACTTTTTAATTGCAAAACCAGGTTATCTTAGATTTCCAGCTGTTGAAACAAAGCTAGAGCTGAGCCTGCAGCTGAAGGTAGTCCAGCATCAGAGGTTGCAAAGGGCAGCTGTGGAAGAGAGGACATATATAAATAATGAACTCTGACATGAAAATGGAGTAATGTGAGATATTGATTTCCTCGTTGCTACTGCATAAACACCTTTAATGCATTGGTTTAGCAATCCTGGTCAGGATGGGCCCTGCTGAGTGCTCTCTGCAGGGCCAGGCCACCAGCTCAGCCCTCGGGTGTTCACGTGTCATGAGTCAGGGTGTAAACCATTGCAGGTCCCCTTGGCAGGGACTGTGATTCACAACATCACATGCGTTTCATATTTGGACAGGGTAGTGTGTATTTGCATCAGTTTCAGGTTTTTCTCTTGTACCCATCAAGTCCAGAAGCTTACAAGTAGAAATGCCCACTGGATTTTTATGTTACTGCATGAATCAGGGAGCAGGAACTTTTCATAAAAAATGCTAAGTGGGACCAATCTTACGCCAAAAACGCCAAAGTGCTCTGGCACAACATTCCTCAGCCAACAAGGTGGGTATGTAAGATATATAGACCTCATCTGGGTCATTGCTGTGCTGGAAGATGGAGCAGCTGCCGGGTTTCTACAGTAGCTGCTGGATGGAGTTGCTGAGTCTCAAGGTAGAAGAAAGCTCCTACATGCGATGCAGTTATCAGTGACCAGGATGCAGCCCCGTGCTCTCTGTGTCTTTGAATGTATCGCTCACGGCAATCAATTGTAGTACTTGATTAAATTCTTTATTTCAGATTTAGCTTTGATGAATGTCGCTGCCTGATGCACAAAAGAATCACAAGCAAAATATTGGATCTTCTGCCCTCTGATGGGCTTCTGGGACTCCATCCCATTGAATCTCAGCATGGAAGAAGAGAAAGTAGCCCCTAGCCTGCCCGAAGCAGCATGATCCTATTGAAAGGAAAGGTCAGTTGTGTTGGTGTGTACTTTGGAAAAAGACAAGCACCTATGGGAGTAATTATGAAGATGAGATACTTTCATCTTACTTTTTCTTTGTTATCTTTTCAGGAAAGAGAACTATATCTTGTAAAGTGCTGCTCTGTTATTCTCCAAGAAACTTGGTCACTTGAGATAGTCATCTGAGACCATGGACCACTCAATTTCTTGTAGGCTTTTAAATCAGTCTTCTCAGTCCACCTAGAAACTGGAGAAAAATCTTCAGAAAAGGAGAAAGTGGGCTGTCAGGAACCAAACTCCTCCTGTAAGTAAGTTCCATTTGGTTTTGTTTTCTGTAATATAGAACAAAATTCATGTTGGGAGGACCATGAAGTTCTTCCAACCATACATCTAATCCTTCCCAAGAGCAATAGACTGAGATTTTTAATGAAGACTATGTAATGGTCCTGGATGAGCCCAGCACAAGAAAGCACCTGTGCCTGGCCTGTGCATGATACCTCTGAACATTGCTGGTCATGGTGGCCAGAGGATGCAGGAAGATGTGAAAAGCTCTCTGCTGGACCAGGGAAAATGTCTACAAGGCTTAATATAATACAGGGTTGAGGAAACAGTGGGTGTCTGGAGACACGATTGCTGCTGAGGCTGGAGGCTCTTAGAAAAGAAGAATTTTGGGGCAGCAATTGTCCATCCCCAATCCTGCTTTTCCCTGTCCTCCTGCACCCTGTGTCTGTGGATTTTGGGATATTCCTCTAAGGTGCATCTGCAGGTCTCTGGACATGTAATGCAGACTCAAATCTTGCCTTTTCTCAAAGTTAACCAGATTTCCTCAGTAAACAGAGGGAATTTCCTGCCAGACATTGATGCTTTGGCCCTAGCTAAAAAAGTCCCTTGAGGCCTGAGATCTCCTTGTCCCAACTGGTGAAGTTGACAGCACTTAAGGAAAGGTGACCTGGAGCTCCTTCTCACCCATCTCCAAAACATTCCAGGGCCACCCTGGAAACGGCAGAGTTATGAAGATGGCTCTCATTTGCTTTCACGTTGGGCTTTGTGGAAGTTGTATTTCCAGATCTGGCTCTGCAACGAGGGGCTTGAAAAATAATTTCATTTATTAAGGATGAGAATAAATGGGTGAACTCCTCAGTAAGAACATGCAGTTCTGATTGCTGGTGCTTTAAAAAAAAATGTCAAATCCTGCTGTTCACAGGAAAATTGCTCTGTTTTCTGTGCCTATTTTGAGCCTGTACACAGTGTGCTGTCTGCGTGTTGTCCCCCAGCATGTGGTGGGGCTCCAGCCCATGTCCTCAACGGTGGGTGTCCCCGCTGGAGGGGGAGAAAAAGAGAGAATTACGTACAGTAAAACAGCCCTACCTGGGAGAGGGACTAGAGAAATGCTAATTATTCTGCCTGGCCCTGGAAACGATGGGGAATCTGGTCTCTGTTGAAAAGCTTTGCTGTAAACTCTGCTTTAGTGACAGATGAATCTCTGCTTGCATTGAAAAATTCTCCTGATCTACTGTCCTGCCGGGCTCACACACTTACTGCAATAAAACAAATCTGTGTTGTACTGTGTGTTTTTACCCAAGTAATGGTAGGGGGAGAGGAGAGAACCGAGGAGACCGAGTCGTTTGTCTTCTTTCCTTGTCTTGGTAATGAAATATTGCTGTTGAACTTTACCCTGCCTTTCCTGATGCTTTTTTCTTTTCTTTTCTTTTCTTTTTTCTTTTTTTTTTTTTTTTTTTTTCAATGGTTACCTTTTAAGAGGCTCGTAAAATTGCATTACTAAAATTTATGACTGTGTAGCAAATGTGTGCACATGCATTAATTCTCTACAAGGCCAACGTCTTGTAGCTGCAAAATTAATGTTACTGTGCCATTTCTAGTATGGTTAATGACTGTTCAATAACACAGAGCTCATGCTTTGCTCACCTTATGGCCCTTAATTCCTTGAAACAGCCTTGCCTTGTAGAATTTGCCAGATAAGTGTTGAAAATGGGTACATGCACAACACACAGATATGTTTTTTTATACTTATTTGTTTATGCAATTAGAACCTTGAAAATCTTGGCCATGGGAGGTGGTTCAGTTGGGTTTTATCTCCCTTGCATGGCGTTTAGTTCAAAGGTTCAAAAGCTAATGCCTCTGAATACATTGGATTAAAAACATACTTCTTAACTATGGCTCTGGTCTGGAGAGACTGAACCGAATGTTAGTGTTTCCCTGTGAGTTATATCCTTTGCTGACTGGAAGTGAGTGAAAAATAGCAGCCCAGTAAATGATCACATTATTCAAAATTATCTGTGTTTAGACTTGTATTTTCTTACTAACCAAAAAAATAGTCACTTTGTGCTAGAAGGGTGGATTAGTATTTTTACCAATTGAAAAAGAGTTGCTAATGTGGTATTCCAGGTTGAAGACAGATAAAATTAAGTTATTTTATTAAGCAAATAACCGATGATGAGGGCTTGCTTACATGCGGATAGAAGAGAAGAGGTTGGAGGGCTGGATTTTCAGGGTGTTGAGACAGGAATTCAGGTGGTATTTGACAGTATTTGTTTTCTTCAAGGCTTTGCCTGACAGTGAGAAGAAAAGTCAGTGCTTGTGGCCTTGTACAGTAGCCCAGTGTTTAGGATATGGTACGTGCAAGATCTGTCAGAGATAAAAGCATTTGTTAGAGAGAAAAGTTTGGCCCTCAAGAAGAAAGTATGAAGTGCTGGGCAACTGAGATGTACTGGAGCTCAAGGGCAGGCGAATGTCTGGAGGTGAAGTCCAAGTTGTGCTGCACATGAGCCCGCTGGTCCTACAACATGGGCTCCAGCCACAATGGGCCCTGGGCTTGTGTCAAGCGACTGCTCGGCAAAGTGGTCAGTGGTGGCAACCTGCAAAGATCTAATGGCAAACAAAAATATCCATGTATGTATGGATGCATCTTTGCTATCTTAGCCTCTAGGAGCAAGAGCTTTTGCTGGGGAGAGGAGGCCAGTGACATCTTTTTCTCTGTGCTGGAAGACATGAGCTGACAATGGTAAAGCATCTCTGGGACAGAGAAACCCATGCAGGGGAAAGATAATTCCATGTGAAAGCTCTCAAGGCAGTGCCGTCTGTCTGCCATGTTTTGGGACCAGTTGCTTGATCTCTGTGGGCTTTAGTTTCTTGCCAGTTACTCGTCATGTCTCCAGGCTTTTTATTGGAACAGGGCCATGTGTTTGTGAGGTGCCAAGGAAAAAAGGGACCAGACACGGGCTGAGACATCTTACAAGCATTGTCTTGATGCTTCTAATGGCATTACCAGTATCACAAATAGTTACAGCCAGATCAGTCATCAGATTTGTAACTCTGGTGGTAATCAGTGATGCAACACCTGGGAGGTATTTGGCTCAGCTTGTCAAAATGCTTTGGTGTTGTGCGAATGATGAATGTCTTCAGGAAAGCTTTTTGGGGAGGATAAGAGGAGAGAGAAAAGCAGAAGCAGCGTGATGCTCTGCTGGGATCGCAGCGTGAGGAGAGCGGGATTAGTGCTGCAGGGGATGGGCAGACAGTGAGCATCTGCTCTGGGCCACCAGGATCAGAGCACAGCGGGAATGAGAAATTCTTGGGCCAGTTATCAAGGAACAGGGAAACTCCAGGATACTGTACTCATGGGGGATTTTTACTACCCAGACATCTGCTGGGTAACAAATGTGACTAATCATGGCAATAATGTACAACCCTAATTCACTATAAATTCTCTCCCATATGTTTAGAGTTGTATTTACAGTAGGAAGTGAGGGATAGTTATTCATGAATCAAGGTGAACCAAGTTGCTGGTGCATAGTCAGCCATATATTGTAGAAAATAATGTATGACAGATTTGAACAGAATCCCTCTGAAAGCATGGCTGTATTTCAGGTATTTTAAGTGAAAAATGTTGCTGTAATTACTTATTGCTTTTAAATGCACCAGTCAAACTCCTCATTTCTCCGTAACCTTTGTTGACCTTCAAGCACTAGTTCACAAATGGAGTTGATGTAGAATTATCCACCAGCTGAAATATGCCTCCTCAAATTGAATTCTGCTGAGGAGGAGGTTGAAAAGGGTTAAGAAAAAAATGAGAGAAGACCCATGATAGTGGCTGCTTAGCTCATTGGTAGCGCACAAAAGGATGTTGTTCTATTGATATACTTCTATTGCCTTTCTTCAGTTGCAGGCAATAATTTTGCCATCTACCTCACTGTGGACCCAGAAGAGCACTCTGAGCTCAAATATATCTAATATTGAAGTGGGAAGGAGGTGTCCCAGCCAAAGGAGTTCAGGGCTGAGCACAGTTAGTTATTGATGAATTATGGTGCCTTTTCCTCCTCTTCAGCGATTCCCGGCTCCCTGGTTGTTGCTGGCCCCTGCGCTGCCTCTTCGCTGGCATGGGTTTATTTTGTTAAGGATGCCGTATGCTGAGTGCTGGCTTCAGCCAGTCAGGGCCTGGGGATTTGCATAATTACTGCTTATTCCTCAATTACAATCTTTGAATATGCAAATCTGTTGATGCTGGTTACTATAATCCCAGTGCCCTGGCTGGTCCTCATCCAGCCATTTGCAATGAGGGTTTTCCTGATGGCTTCTGATTTCCATCTGTGGGTAAAGGGGAAAAGCCCTTGATCAGCTACCCCAAATAGAGGAAGATAAAAGCAAAGAGAGGTGGCTGTGAAATTCAGAAAAAGGGACTATGTTGTTTGTTTGTTTTTTTTCCACAAGGGCTCAAATGCCTTCTTCCCTGTTACTTTCTTTGCAGGAGCAATGAAATTGCATGCTGCTGGTGAGAAGATGGGATGGGTGAGCTTGCAGTGCTTTGTCCTTGCAGTAACTGCTTCCCATTTCTGTCTGGCCCAGCTGCTCTGCTTGAAATCTGGTTTCAAAGTGAGATAGCTGAGATAACAACCAACAGTTTTGAAGGAGGCTCTCCATCCTTGGTGGTCCATCTAGTCGGGTGGAGCTGGGTCAGTGTAAGGCAGAAGAGGACTTGCTTCCTTGGGTGGAGAGATGGTGAAACCTCAGCTCCCAGCACGAAGGCAGGAGGGCCTGGGGTTACCTGTCCCAGCTCGGTTGTCACTTTGAATTAAAGAAGGGTTAGTGAATTGCAGAGTGTTTTAACATGTGCTGACCTGTATATACACGTCTAGAGCAGGAGCTTTCCTTATTAAAACACTATTTGATTAGCCTTTTCCACTTCTGTTAACAGTAGTATTTTCAGTATTACTTATTATTGTTTTCCCCACTATCTTTCCAAATAAGTATACACAGAGAGAGTGCACAACTGCTTTATTTTCTGCAAGAAATAAGTACAATTGGAAAATCAGCATCTTTTCAATGGTGAGGGTGAAATCCTGGTGTCATTGAAGTCCAACTTCTGAAGAGGCAGCATTTCACCCAAGAGGCCCCGTGGGGCACCTTGGGAGCAGGTGTCACAGGGACCAGCGTTCAGCTGCCACAGACTGTCCTCAGAGCCAGATCTGCCAGAAATCGTGCTGTTTCCTTAGGGCTTCAGCCCTCTCTGCTAACACAGCGTGCCCTTGGGGCACCCACAGTAGCTCAGGCTATTCCTCTTCCCTCAGTCATGGGCCTGCCGGCTCGGTCTCTGCAGGCAGTGCTCGTTGAGAGGAACGGTTATTTTGCATCTGAGTTGGTCATGATGCCAGGAGAATGTCACTGCAGCATCAGTCAAAATGTCCAGGGCGTGGGGTATCTAGATGGAGTTGAAAGGAACATTTTGCCTATGCATGGGAACGCATCCCATGCCGTTATACGTTAATGAGTATGATTTATTTCAGAAAAAGAAGAAGAAAACCCAGGAAAATGTAGAACCGATGATTTACGGGAAACGACACTGTTTGGAATATAAATACGGACCGGCAGTGTATTTGCTGCTGGTACTCTGGTGCTGTGTTCCCTGGGATAATAAAGCCATTTTGTAACTATTTATCTGCATCTTGAGCTCACACACTTTTTGTCTCAAAGTTTTTCATTTCTAATGAGGCTCCCTGTCCTGAATATTTTTCTCAGATCAACAAAAATGGTTTGACATCAATTTATAAAAGGCTTCATTGTAATGTATAATGTGTTCTGTTCCCACATCAGTTTTTGCTTTTCTAGGGATCTTCCCCTGTATTCCTTTATCAGCCAAGTGTGAGAGAAGATACCTGCAAATAAAACGTGTGTTGTATTAAGGCCTGCTGCTAAAACTGCCCAGACCTTGCCTGAGCTCTACTTTCATGCCATAGTTGGCAAAAGCTTGTCATGCTCCTTTCCTGGAAGATTAGTATGAAATGAAACACTTGCAAAAAAATTGTTCTTCATGTGTTTTTGATCCTTTAAGTGACTAATATTTTTGGAGTTGGTTGTTTTACTGTCACTGCAGGGTTTTCTGTTCTACCGTAACAGTAAAGAAAAAAATAACCAGAGAACCAGACTTGGTTCTTATTTGGTGACAAAGCAGTACACGATAATTACTTTTCACTAAGTATGAATGAACTGTATCTTTTTTAGGTGAACTGTAATCACGGAAGGGAAAGAACATCCTGGGCACTGAAGAGCTATGTTTAGGGCAAATAAAGGACAGCATTGTATGTATTATTTTAACATCATGTACATCTAATCTGGAAGCATTCCTCTAAAAACCTTTAGGAATAAGAGGGTAATCTGGTGCATGCTTTTATTCAGTATTTGAATTGTCTGCTAAGGCCAATAAAAGAGTTGAGTTCATTATATTGATATTTTCAGGAAGCTCAGGTGATAGTGCCAAGGCTCTTTGAGCATACAAAGTGACAAGGTTACAGGAATCAACACTTTATGTTTCAGAAATGGTGCGGATAAAATATAACCATTCAGAAACACTTCAAAGAAGGAACATGCTGGTTTTGTGCTGTTTTTGGAGCAACATGGCAATGTAGAAGCAAGACTGAGTTCAGTAAAGGACAGGACTTCACAGATGTGACTTCATGGCCCAAGTCTCAAGTTTTGTTCTAACCCGGACTCCTTGTAGTCAAAACCAGTTGTTACTGTGAGACCTGAAATACATTAATCAAGCTAGAGATTTCCTTATACATTGTCAATCTATGAAGTTTTCCAGCCTTCCTGTCTGAATTTTGTTTTATTCACATTTTCCCATTACCAGTGGGTTGTCTTTTCTACTCCTGTCAGTTTGCCATAGGTTGTAAGCAGTAGAAGTGAATAAAATTCTTCAAGAGTAAGTTCTGCTGCAATGATCCATTTTACGTAAATACATGATCAAACAAAAATGAATCTTCCGAAGAACACTTTAGAGCAAGACCAAAATCTGACAAGTTGTTAGATGCCCTCAATGACTGTAGTCTTACTGGAGCCTTTGATCAGAGCTTCCTTCATCTCTTTCCATGCTGCTTACAAAGTTACTCTATGTAAAAATGGAGTCTGTGATTTACTTTAACCAAGGAAAGACAAATTCATTCTGAAGGCGGGAGATGGCCCATCTCTGGGCTTGAGTTCCAATCTTGAAGGCTTTTGGAGCAGTTACTGTGGAGAGGATGTATGTGCCAAGTGACTTGACAGCAGGGCCACACCAGAGAACATCGTTGTGCTAGTTATAGATGATAATGAAGTGGAAAGGTGACCTTCTGCAGTCAGGTTTCATTACTGCAGAAGTGGAGATGAACTTTCCCCAAAACTGTATGGTATAATGGGCATCTCTGTGCTAACCCTCCCACCAGCTCTGTCTGCACACCTACATTTTGAGCCATATGGAAGCTCTTACGGGCCAGGAACCATACCCTGAAACAGGATAGTCTTCTCCAGGGGAGCTGTGGTGCTTACTGAAGGAATTCAGCCTTTGGTCCAGAAGAGATGGTTCCCACCACTGCCGAACTGCAGGTACGGCTCGGTTGCCATTCTGCAACTGCTGTGCTACATCGCACTGTTTCAGGGGGAAAAGTGGAGAATGACTTTTCCACTTGAAGCCGTATGAGGGGATTCACCCAGACAGCATGTAATTGCCCTAGCTGGAGCCAGGCCAAGGGAGAGGATCTGTGGCTCCCCATCTGCAGGCTTATTTTCAGCACTTCACATGAGAGATTGCACGGAACACATCGAAATTAATGAAACAAGCTTAGTTTCTATCTGGACATCTACTCCATCATGCCCACGTCAGACACAAATAACTCACAGTTTACCCTGGGCTGCCCTTCAAAGGCTCAGTTTACAAGCCCAAATGAAAGAGCAGCTGGAGGCAAGGAGCCTTTCCCATTCATTCAGGTGAGTTGTGCAGCGGGTAATGAAAATGCTATTGTTTTCCAACATGGGCAAAATAGGTTACTCAGGCAAATAAATTCTGCCAGTGACTCTTCCTCTTACAATAGAAGCTGTGGCCCTAATCCAGTAAAGCACTTTAGTATGTGCTTAACTGGAAATTTGTGAGCGGCCCTGCTGATTGCAAGGGATCAGCTCTCGTGCTTAAAGTTAAATATGAGGAGTGGGAGCTGGCAAGTGGGCGGATGAGCGGCACGATCGCCCGGGGGCCCTGCCTTATTATCTATGATTATACGGGCTTAGCGTTTGGCTGGATCCGGGCCCGTTTGAACAAAGAAGCGGGATTAGCAGGCGTGCAAATAGGGAGCAAAGCCAGAGGGTTCCAGCAGCGTCGAACACAACTTTGTTACTCTGACAGAATGTATAAAAGTGAATGAAAAGGCTGTATGATTGCTGTTGCCATCCTGTTAATTAGGCTGAACTCATGCTTCATTAGTGCTACAATATGCTTCCATCTTAACAAAGCCCTGTTGGCTTTATGGAGCCGCTTTACTATTAGTAAAATGAAGCCTTATCGCAAAGCCCTGTAATTCATTTCGTAAGACAAGTCATGACATATGTTGTGTTGAAACTGCACTGAAGAGACAGATTACTTGCTTAACACTTGGTTTTCCTAATGAACAGGAAAAGATGTTTTCAAAACTAAGTTATTTATTGTATCGGGAGCTCTTCTGACCTCATGCCTAATTACATCGCATAGTCCTTTAGCAGTGTTTCAAGTAGTTCCTAAATAACACAAATTGAGCTGAGCTGCTTTGGCTCTTGCACGTTCTCTCAGTGGCACTGTAGAAATACCGTCAAACATTAAAATTCTCGTTTCTTGCTGTCATTGTGGGGAAGAGAGTTTTGCATAGAACCAGTACAATATGCCTGCAGCGGGAATGCAGCAAAAGCACTAGCACAAAACCTCATTCCGTGCTTGCAGCAATACGAAGCAGTACTGATTAAGCAGCATAATGAAAACTTGACATAGAAGCAAGAAACAACGTTTACTGGTCCAACCACTGCCCCCAAGAAAACATTGTGCTCCCCTGACACTGCTCTATCATGGGCAGAGCGTGTTATTTGTCGTGGCGTTACGATGGATGCTGACCTGGCATGCTGACCATCCCCCTGGCAGGGAATGAATAACATGGTGCCCCACCATCTTCTGCAGAAGGTCCTCATTAAATGTAACATGGCCTGCCCAGTGGCAGCATTGCTCTCTGCAGCAGCCAAAAGCATCCCTGTCCAGCAGAGTGGTGGACGTGGTGGACTTAGACTCAACTCCATCCTAGCTCTCAGCTCCTCCTACCCTGAGTGATTTGTATTTACTTTTACTGATGGTAAGTGCAGATGTGTGGGAACACCTCTTTATTTTCAAGTTTCCTTCTTGCACCTTTCTTTAGCCTTACTTTAAACATCCCTACTTACTTAGGTTGTCTTACAGGAGACCTGAAAATACCTCCCTCCCTCCCCTTCCAGTGCTATACCTTGCAGACCTGAGATCACCCTATATTGAGGGGGTCACAACACCCCAGTCCAATGAAGAAGAAAAATGGCAATGATGTAATGTAGCAAAAACAAACTGTATGAAAGAGCATCTTTGAACTACTCAACAATTCTGTCGCAACTCAGGCTACTTGTATTGTCACCCAACACCAGGGCCGAAGGGCATTTAATGGTGTAACCCTGTGAAATCCATGGATTTCATCACAGGGTGGCTGCAGCCTCAAGCGAGTGCTGGGGATGATGGGTGCAGTCTCATGTTGTCGTGCCAGCTGCTTCGTGACTGCATGTCCCCAACGAAATCAGCCCCAGCAGAGCAAACCCAGGGGAGCTGCGCTCCTTCACGCCAAGTCAGATTTGCCCCAGCGCTCCGAAATGAGCACTGTGTTGTGAAATTTGTAACAATGACAATTGGGAAGCAGGGGTGGTTTCATAGAAAGAGGATTATTTACTGCTTAAATAGAAGTATCTTATTCTTACAGGCATGAAAAATTTTGCACTACTGTAAAATTTGGGACGACCCCGTAAAATTTTGTTTCAAGTTAGAATAATGGCTTTTTCAGTGCGTTAGGGCCATCATCACCATAAGCCATAATTGTTTTCGTCAGGTTAGTTTTAATCCAGGTCAGATCCCTGGCTTTGCTTTGCTGTGCAGCTGTAGAGATGCTTAGGCTGAAACCAAGTGTTGGTACAGGAGGGAGCGGGACAGGAGAGGAATGGCCGTTTCCATGGCAAAGACAGCTTACATGGATTTAAAGTGAACACAAAACTATTCTATGAGATAGGTGATGGCTAATGTTCTGCATTGCTTATGGCCAAGGTCACACCTACAATTTTTTGGTCACTTAACCAAATGGTTTCCTAAGCTCATTTTTGTATACATTACCTATATAAGCAAAAGTTAATAACAAAAATTGGTGTGTCGAATGACAAGAACTTGTAACCGCCAGCTCACAATTGCGGTTTTGAGCACACATAAGCCATAAAAGCAGCTAATTTTCCATTCTTCTGGCTGGATTTGTAAATGTGAATATGAAACGAGCCATTATCAATGTGTTCCCACAGAATAACTTCAACAACTGCATAAGATGCAGTCCACTTGCAAAAATGCCTGATCCAGTAATTCTGTGAGGTTTCTTGGATAGCCTTCCTGGGGTAAAATAACCATTTTAAAATGGTTAAATTGGTCAAATTTTGGTCAATTTTTAACATATTGAGGAGCACAGGCTCCCTTCCCAGTTCCCTGCGCTTGTGAACGGAGTTTGCAGAGGTGGTGGGTGTTATGAAGTACTGGATATATTTTACTTCACCTGTCACATGCCTTAACTCACCACAGGGTTTACATCTGGGTCAGTGTTATTTTTATCAGGCATTAACATGCATAAGAGTTTGCCAGTACTTAATAAAAATGCTACCGAAAACTGCATTCTTCAGCCTCTTTATTGAAGTGGATTATATTGGGTTTGAACTGTGTTTGAACTGAAGGTACACTCATGTGGAAACTGTTATATTCATAACCCACACCCAAGTAATAACAAAGAACTTAGTTAATGAAAATCACTCAAAGGAAATCACTGCCCCCCCCTTCCAAGATCAATTAGAAAGATTATTCCAGCATCCCTAATGCTAGCACGCTGCTGTTGTACTGTGAAGCACCTCTTCCCTTCAGCAGGCTGAGTCTGACAATAACATGTAATAAACAGTGCTGGGGAAAAAAAAAAAAGCATTTATGGTGCTGTTACTGGCATAAATTCCTACAGCAAAGGAAAACAGTTGGACACTGTAAATATATAAGCTCTCCCTGTGAGGCTCACATTTGAATGAACATCTGAATGCTGCTCAAAGATGGATGGGAGAGTTTTAACCACCTTTTTGGACAAAGACTGGCAGAACTTTATCCCCGGGGGAATGTGTGTCTGTCTTTGGGGAACACCTCAGGATGTCTTTCTAACCCTCAGCAGATCAAGGATTAACTAGAACATGACTGTTCCTCCAAGCAGAGAAGAAAAGATCCTTTCTGGCAGTACACCAGCAAATTCAGATGCTGTAGCACCACAACAGATGGAGTAGCTGCCAGAGAAGAAATACTATGTGTAGAGTGGGGAATCCAATGTTTTGCTGTGTGGCCATAAGCACAGCAGTGTGGGCAAACCCTGGGCTTCTGGGACGTGATGATGCTCCACTGGATTTGAAGATGTAGAGCAAATTACGCCAGTTGAGAGTTTGGATTTGTGGCAGATATTTCTGTTTCTAAATTTCTTTTTTCTCCTCCCCTTTTTCCTCTCTTCTTGTGTCTCTCTTGACAGCAACATGTTTCTCTCGGGGATTTACTTTTCCCACTGCATCAGAAGGGGGACCAGAACAATGCAGAGCTGAACGATGGAGTTTCTTAATAACTGGCAAAGGTCCTAAAATCTGAGACTCTAGTATTTATTGATAATGAAAAAGTCAGAACCACTTTGAATATTTGTCTGATACTAACTGTTCTGCCAAAAATAGCCGATTTTTTAACTATGAGAAAAATCAGTATTGCCAAGAAATTAGTTTTCATTGCAAAAATACACTAATCCTTTAAACAGCATTAAAAATCTAATTCATTGACTTATGCAAATGAAAAATGTTCATAATCATTTTGGTAAATATTTCATTTACTGTAAATACAGATCCGTTTTAAGCTGCAAACATAGGCAAAGTTGGGTAAGGTTTATTTCAAACAGTTCAAACCCCAAAGAGCTGCTGCATTTTTCAAGTGAATTTTCCTTCTGCCTGAATCAGGAGGCTAAAAGGGAGGAGAGAGAAGAGGGAGAACTTTTTTCTCCAACAGTCATGACTAAATCACTGAATAACTATTTTGCTCTTTTATTTTGTTTTAATATGCAGTGTGATTCACATGCTGCACTATGAAGGGAAAAGTGCCCCAACCCAAATAGCTGGGAACAGAAAATAGAAATACTAATCTTAACTACCTCTGTGTTAAATAAGAGAATTTTTGGAGCACAGCAGGAAAAACGGAGGAAATGGTTCCCTTTGAGCTAAACCCTCACTCTTTGCCCTCTCACCATACAGTTTGTTGCCGTAATGCATTAGGATGCATTAGTTTGGCCCCTCTAATTCCTTTGAAATATGTTTCAACACACCGTACTTCCAAAATCACAAACCAGTTGATTTATCTTTATGTGCTTATGTGCTGTTGGAGAGATAGGACTTTTTCTATTTGGCTTTGTAGCGTTTGCTAACCGCATCCTTCAGATTTCTTGTCTGAGCCATTAATAAAAGCTTATGAACTTCTGGTTCATGTGATTGCTATCAGGAAATGTCTGTTTTAAACACAGAAGGTGCTTGCTTTTCTTGTGCCAGAAGATGGGGAAATTTCCACTAATTCCCTCTGTTGATAATTTTTATCTTTGCTTTACTTGCTGCTTCTGGCTGCCTTCATCTAAGGGTGCTACGCAGAACAATTCTGCTTGCAGAGCTCTCAGTGTCTGCTGGAAAGAGCTCTCAACAGCTTCATCGGTGTCCACAGCAGGTGAGTCCAATTCCCCTGGAAGGGATTATAAACATGAGGGATGAGGTAGTTATGGCAATAAGCTGGCCCATACCAGCACTGAGAACTGCCATATGGAGAGAACAGCTGCAGGAGCACTGATTTTGGGGAGTTTGTGGCTCTCTTCACCATGCTAGATCTGTTTGTCCCTAGTCTCTTCTCCTTCCTCCACTCCAGTATTTAATCTCATGTGTCTGTGCATAACCACCTCAATCCCTGCCCTGGGGGGGGACATCTCCCTGTGTGATGGGGATCATCTGTTTTCCCCCAGCACAACTTCCTCAGGGTCCTTCTCTCCCACCCTGGAAGCATATGAGAGTCCTGCCCTTCACTGTTTGAGATTAAAATCCCATAGGGCTCCTTTTCAATAAAACACCAGTTTTCACCAAAGACAAGAAGTTAAAATTTTCTTTCAGCTTCTAAGAACCAAAAACCTCAAGGAGCTTTGCCCAAAATCCGTAAGTTTGGTTTTTAGCCAATGCCATCAACAGCCAGAACAACAAATGTAGAAGAGAAGGGGATACACACGGTTTCCTCCAGTGTTCTGCAATTCTTATGTGTATTTGACTTTCTTTCCCTTGCTTTGAACAATTCTTTTGCCCAGCCAGGGGAACTGCTGATTTCTCCTGCTGCTTTTCTAACAAGTTTCTTCTGCATTATCTCCATATCTCCAGAGGGTTTGTACCTGCATCTCCTATGAGAGGAGCTGCAGCCACTGCGCTCTTCAAGTTGGACAATATGGTTTGCATAGTTAAAAATGCCTTTGTTTCTCACATTGCCACTGCTTATACTTAATTTTCTGCCCTCTGTTTACTCCTAGGCACTTTAAGAACTATTGGTTGCCAAAGTAGATGTGTTTGCTGTTGCTTTTTGAAAGTGCATAACTTTTATATGTCATTATCTGAAGTTCTGCACAAAGCCAGTAGGAAGGTGGTGTCCTGGCTGCCTGCTGCGTGTGGACTTCTCTCTCTACCCGGAGTTGCTGGGTACAGCACCTGGAGGAACAGTCTGCCTTGTGAGCATGAAACTCCCAGCAAAGCCTGGGAATTGAAATCCTGGGCTTACCACGGACTTTTTACCAGTAACTTCAGCAGACTCAGGATATTACCCCCCACCCTCTCCCGTAGTGCAAGTTGGGGTCCTGCTGGCCTCGTGCTTTGCTCAGCACCTTCTGTTCAGGGTTAAAATCAATCACGTGGCTTTAGATACAGTTTTAGTCCTTCCTTGGGATTTCCTGGAAAACCTTAGACAAGCAGATAGTGGTTTGTATCCCAGAAGAGGAACAGCTGCATCTTTCTCATTGGAGCAGGAGAGCATCTCTGCTGGGGAGGACACCTCCCTACTTCTCACTGCAGGTATCGGTAGCTGGGGAGGAGAGGGCATTGAGGAGAGAACTTCCAGTCTGCAAAATATGAATAACATCCAGAAGGCAGGCTCTTGCTTAGCTCTAGGGGCATCGCAGGCTCTGGGGAGCCAGGACTGTGCTCAGGACTCCCAGCTCGGAGCTGTTGCTTTTCTCTTTTGGCTCCTCACGCCATTACGGTGTGTTGCAGCTGGACTCCAGATATACCCCACTGTAAGATCTCGCTTTAAGTATTCCCCGAAGATATACACAGCTTTTCCAATTTGTAAAATGCTAATAAAAGAATGAACACCATTATTTCTTTGGTTGATATTTTCTCCCCGTTGCACACACGTCTGAGCAGACACACGTATACGGGCCAGGATTTTTTTCTCTTGTGAGTGAAGCAGCATCAATGATGTTCTCGCCCTCTTGTCCCATGAGGAGTTTGAGCAATAAATTGTTCATTTAATTGAAGTTTTATTTAAGATATAAACTAAAATTGCTTTTTACTACTTTAATGGGGTCAGATTTTCTCTTGATTAGCCCAGGATGAGGGAGAAAGAACACTGGAAAAGGAAGACCTGAAAGGGAGACTTAATCCATGGATTAAGAGGGAATGGTCCAGCAGAAAGGTGTATAACAAGGATGGTGCAGATGAGTCATTGGGGCAATTGAGGCTGGAAGAGATTTAGGGAAAGGGAGTCACAAGCTACTCTGGGCTGGAGCAGAGCACTGGTTTGGGCTGGGCAGCCCAATCAAGATGCTATTCCATAAGTGAAAACACATGCAGGCCACCCCTCCCAGCAGATAGCCCTAAGCTATGTTCTCTGTGATATGTTGATGTCCAGCAGCTGAGCCTGCTTGGCCCTGCAAGGGGGAAGGTGGGTGGCAGGAGTATTCCTGGGGATCTTTGATGCTGTGGCTGTAAGGTAAGGCCCTGCTATAGTCAGGGTTTTATTTATTTTTTATTCTTCTTGTTTAGAAAGATAAAAATATAAGCAGACCTCTCATTCTTGATCGTGTAGACTTGGGGGTTGTAGCTCTCTTGCTGTCCCCCTCCCCCTCTTCAGGTATGAGACAGTTGCCTGGTTGGGGAGCTTTTTCTGCTGGACCAAATTTGGTTGAACCAAGTTTGAAAAAAACTTGGTCCTAGTGGAAAAAAAACAAAAACCAAACACCTCATGGTGGTTTGCTTATTTTCATTTTTCTTGCAGGAGTATAGATGTGCAGTTGAGTTTGAGGTACAGGAAAAAAAAAGATATGTTTGGTGGTTTGCAGAAATGGTCACTGTAGCATAGCCCTGGTGGCCAGCACAGCCACAAGATCAGGTCAGAAGCATTGGTGGTTTTACTCATGGATTTTTGTCCAAGGGAAGAAGTGATCTTTCTGCTGAAGTTCTTGCCTTTGGTGTCTTCCTCAACAGGAAGGGTAAAGAGTAGATGCTTTCTCAGATGTTTTCCCTGAGCTGCAATGTCAGGGTGGAAGCACTGGAGGTTTTTCTCCCTGCTAAATTAAATACTCTGTGTCTTAGATTGTAATGATACATTTTTGGTTTTGTCCTTTGTGTAAATCAGTACTATCGAGTGAAATCAGTGGAGTAATAATAATTCTCCAGCTGCCTTGTGGCTCTTGGTTTTTTTTCTAATATAACCTCTCTGGTGCTTCCTCCAGATAGCATCCTTGTAGATCTTGAGGACTTTGCTGTCCTCTGGGAACTACAAGAGGCAGCCTGGGCTAGTGTGCTTTCAAAGAATGGAGCAATAATTGTCTGTATTTGAGAATACTTTAGAGTTGGGATAAATTATGGGCTGTAAAAAGAAAGAACGTGTAAAGGATTTCTCAGCATACCTAAATGATCACAGTCAAAATGTAGGACAAACAGGAAAACTACAGAACAGAAAGAGTAGGTGAGGAACAAAATAATCAAGGGTTGTTTTAAAGGGTCCTATGTAGACACTGAATTTCTGATGAGCAATGTTTTCAGAAGTACCAGAGTAACCTGAATCATAAACAGTCCCCAAAGTGTTTATATCTCATGTATCATTTATGGACCTGTCTCCTGACTGGAGCATGAGGGTAGAAGGGAGAGCAAGCTCTCTGGGAGTGTTGATGGAAAATTGAAGCTGAATAGTTTTCTCACTTGTATGTGCTTTGCTCTAAACTCAGCTGCGCAGCCTTGCAAAATTGTGACTAGGGTGCCTCTGAAGATGTGCAAATATCCATCAAAAAAATAAAATAACATGCATGTGAACAACCTCATTCTTGCAGGAACACACTTATTTTAGCTGCATACTTGGGTAAGGTGCCCTGGGTTCCCAGTGTGACCCAGCCCCAGCTCCCCTGTGGTTTGTACCTGTTTGGCTCTGTCATGTTTCATTGAAGTTCACCTTCAGCATTGATTTTGATGAGGCCTGACAGTTTACACACAAACAACACAGCTCTGTACCCTGATTTTCTTAACTGGTCTCAAATGAGAGATTAGCTCTCTTTAAACGTGATAATTCTTTAACCCTGTTAATTTTGAGAGAGCAGAAACATATTACTTAGGATTTGCTTGATGCATTCAGTAACGCCTCGGAGCAGTTCTGGAATTTGCAGACCCTTTCCCTCCCACCTAAGAACCTACCCTCACTCTAATCCAGTCCCATCTTTACAGCTTTTAGCTGGCTCTGGTTTCAGTTCTGTGCCAGTTTTCTCTGCCTTCCCAGAACTTTCACCATGGCACCAGGATACAAAAATGGAAAAAATTGGCTGTCCTTATTTGCATGAACATCTCTCAGCCTGATTTCTGTTACTTTCATAGGATACCGCAGCCTGTTATGGCTGATTATAAAAACTATGTCCTTAGTGATCATCGATGATGGTGCAGTCTTTAGTGTGAGGAATGGAATTTTTGAAATGCCCATCTTTGCAAGTGTCTCCGTGTTGTTTCTGCAGATCAGAAAAACGCTGGTGAGGGTGTGAATCTTTCTGTTGCTCTTCCCCATAGTTAAAAGGAGAGGTACCTTGTACTCTCATTCATTGCTTTGATCGAACAAAGTCAGCCAACTGCAGTAATAACCAAAGAAGTGTCATTTCTCACATGATAAATATTGATGTTGCATCCTAGAAAGGATGCCCAAGTGAAAACTTGCAGGTAAGATGACCCCAGCTCACTGCCTATCAAAGTCAAGCTTGCTGGCAGGCTGCTCATGGATTTCAGAAATAATCTAAAAGCAGAGTAAAAGCTTAGCCTGTACCTCAGAATGTCAAAACTGATGTTAACAGCGAAGCTGACAACACACTTGTCTTAGAAAATCACTTGTGAGCATTTTGCATTTTGTTGGAGTCCCTTCAGCAGCTCAGGAAAAGAAATATAGATGTGCTGAAGAGAATAGGTTTGCTTAGGCAGCATCCTAAGCCACATAGAGTCTTCAACATGAGAAGATTTTTTTGGGGTTTGTGGGCTTCTCCTGTGCACATAATGTTGGTTGCAACTAAAGGAGAGCACCTGGAAAGCAAGCAGTAATAATCCCAGTGCCTGGGAAAGGAGGTCCAATAAGCAAGGTTAGTCATAAAAGGTTAGACTTGGCAAGACCTCAGTGGTATGTTTCAGGTGTGGGGGGAAAAAAATTAAGATTTGAGAGGGAAAATAATGAATATGTGCAGTCAAAGAGAAAAGTTTCACTCCATAAGGTTGTAGACTTGTGGTGTGCTTGCTACCTTGTGAATGGGTAACTCGCCCTGCTTTGATTAATCCAGTGGCTAAATGGCATGATCAATACATAGTTAATTCTCAATAACCACACACAGTTCTATATTCCATCTGGGTCAAAAACAGCCAAGAATGACAAGGCAGCTGTGCTTGTGATAACCACTGAGCTTCTCCAGGTGTAAGGCCAAGTTTGCATAAACCCAACTGGACACAGACTCTAAAAAGACCCAGCAATGCCTCCTGCAAAACTAGATGGGTAGTTGGAGTTACTGAAAAGATGATAAAGTACTCAGTGATGATAAAAATATTGGGAAAAAAAGAAAAGAAAAAAGACAAAAAACAGCACCAAAAAAAAATTATGGATTTATAAGAATATATAAAACCTTATCTCTGCGGTATCAGAAATATTGGGAAACTTGAAGCTGTAGGAAACTCCCTTGGGTTTGCTCCTTTTATAAATCCTGACCTTTGACTCAGCTGTCCAGACACTGTTTGGATTTTACATTGGTTTACCTCATAATTGGATGAAGCTCAGCAGTTTCAGCTGAGTTTCTGGGTTCAATCAAATCATCATATATATGAACTCAGAAACTAAGCACAAATTCCTACTGGGAATTCACACGGCAGCCCAAAACTCAATAAAAATATTCTCAGGAGAAGTGTTGAAGTGGCATCCTGTATGGCTTCCCAGAGGAAACTGTTAAATATCTTATGGCTCTTTTGACATGATCCAGCTATTGCATTCCCTGTCCCTGCCTGGCATTCAGCTGTCCATGTTTCTGCAGTAGTAGCTCCTGCTCCAAACTCCGCTGTAAAGTTCCTTTGCTTGCATTAAGCTTGATCCACTATTTTTCCCCAACAGTGCAATAATTTACTCTCCTCAGGGAAGACTACGTGAGATTCATGTATAGAACTTACCTTTCCTTCAATGCTGCTTTTTCTGCACTGGTGTGTGCAAGTAACACGGCGGGATGTTTACCCCCCAGAGATCTCCTGCCTCTACTTTTCTGTAGCATCCTGCATCAGTTCTCTCCTGTCTTTGATTTCTGTCTGGCCTATTTATGTGAAAATGTGGTAAATTGCCCCAACTTGTGGTTGAGTTTTTGAGGACTATGCCTCATTGGCTGTAGTTTGTCAGTAAGCAGTTGCTATATAAATTGTAGTGTTTGCTATTTGGATGTTCATACAGAAGCCTTTAACCACCTGTTTTTGTGGTTTTTTTTTCTTTTTTTTTTTTTTTTTAATAAATAGAAAAATATCTCTGGGTCAAATATTGCATTTGCATTTGGATTTTGTAATGGTGATAAAGCATTTCGGTATTTGCATTGCCTGCTTGTAGCTAATGCTATGCCCCTGGAGATTCTCTTAGTGGAAAGAAGGTTTTCTGTACAGGAGCCATATGTGTGGAGAAGATAAGATTTGCAATTGCGTATTTTCCAAAAAAAATACATAGGTCAAATGAACAGCTGGTCTAACTCCTGTTCTTGGTTCCTGTTCCTCATGGCCAGGCTCAGCTCAGAGCATTTGTGGAAGCATGGCTGAACTGTTATTAAATAATTAGTAGGAAACAGCCTAGATGAGAAACGAGCAGTGTAGGACAGGCCTCAGAAGTTTATTTAGTACAGTGAGTTTTTCCTGAGTTAACCTTTTCACAGGGTTCTGTGCCTGAAGGAATAGACTTTGCAGCTTGTGCAAGTTTCTCTGAAGGTTTTAGGTGAGCTGCTGAGTTTTATTTTGGAAAAGTGCATTACAAAGCTGCTGTTGCTCTGTCCTCATCCTTATTTTTTGGGCTCTGGGCCAGGCAGTTTAGGAGGCAAGTGATGGGTTCCCATCCTTGTTGGGGTTCTGATACCTCACGTGAAGAGGATAGAAGTGCTGTGTGCCACCTTGGGAGTAGGACAAGGGTAGGGGTGGCAGCAGCTTGGTGTGGAGCGCTGGAGTTCTGCAGCATCTCCCTCCTGAGCACCAGAGATGTTACAGTGGTGTGACCTTGGGAAATTGGAGGTGAGATCTACTTGTGCATTTGGTACAACTGTGTCTGCCATTTGGATATCCCTGCCTTAGGATGACTATTCTGTGTGTCATTGGTCAGAGGGGTTAATAGACTTGGAGAGATTTTCTGGACAGAAACCTTTTGACTTCTGAATCATCTGAGCATCTCCATGAGCTGAGCTCCAGAGTGGACAGAGATAGCTGAGCTGCCCACAGATGCATGGGTTAGCACAGTGATTCATAATACAAAAAACCCTGTGAATATTTGGGACTGTGTGTGGTGACACAAGTTTGGTTGAAGTTTTCAATCCACTTCATGAATTTGAAAAAGAAGTGGAAACCAGAGGTCCAGCCCTCTTAGAGGGTGTCTGGAAATCCTGACATCAAGGTTGCTGGAGGACAGATTGATGTGTTTTCATCATATGCCCCATTTCTCTTGTGCTGTTCTTTGGCCAGCTCATTTTCTGAGAGCTTTCTGATTTAGGATACAGATTGTGCATCCTCCTCCCAGTCACTCCCCTGGTGACAGTGACATGTTTTTTGAGTGAGTACCTGGGAACACAAATCCATCAGGAATTTCAATGAGTGGCTTGTTTGGAAAAGAGTAGCTCATAAGTCTCCTTATGAATGCACATTTTTATGTGTATAAGAAGGCAATACTTCTCTGGAGGAGTACCTCTTGTGGGTATCTTGTTCCTCTCTCTGAGCTCCACAATCTGAAAGAGGCAGGATGAAATCTTAGCTCCTTTCAAGTCAATCAGAGCCTTGCTGTTAACTCTTTATCTCTACTTTATTTCCGTGGGCCTTTCTGCAAGCCAGCATGATGTTAATGTGTTTATGGCAACTTCTCTCAGATCTGTTTCTCAGCTCTTTTCTGTCTCATTAAATGCAGTGATGTTGCTGCTCATTTTCACGGATGATGTGATAGCTGTATATTGATTTATTTATAATATTTTATAAACTCAGGCAATCTGAGCTGCCCTGCCCAGGATGTGAGCAGCCTGCAGCTACTGCAGGAGCAAAACGTAGGGTATGTAAGGAAATTTCTAGCAAAAGTGTGTTTGTTAAGGGTAGTTTTGAAGACAGTCACTGTGAACTCAAGCACCCAAACTTCCCCACCACCACTTTGGGCTCTTGACCCCTTTTGTAATATGAGGGAAGAGGTGCGTGTTAAGAGATGATTGCCAGATGCTGTGCTCATCCCTCATGCTGATTTAAAAAATAAAGTATGTTATGGAGAACTTCTCTCCTAATTCATTTTCAGTTAATGGGTAAAAAGAGCTGGCACAGCTTGAAAAGTGCAGCGCATGTAGCTCGGGAAAGTCTCAAGTCACAGTGGGAAGAGTTAAACTGCACTTAGTTAGTCTTGTTAATCTGATTTATTATAAGCAAAGGCACTCCAAGCAAAACAGCAACCCCTTAGATTTTTGTAAGAGATCTGACAACTGTTTTGCAGAGGCGTCTGATAACATTTAAGAATATTTAAAAAGTGGATATAATTGCCTCCTAGGAGAGGAATTTGTGCAGTGCGAGTCAGGAGAGCAGAAAGTGGCAGATTTGATGAATAACAGTAAAGAAAATCTGAACTCTTAGAAACAGTTTCATGAAAGTGTGATGTCCAAACAATATCTTTGTACTGGAAAAGCTTTATATAAATATCTAGGGAGTAAATAACTTGTTTTAAAACTCAAAGACAGCATTTATCCAGCAAAGTACACAGACTTCTCCCTTTCCGGAGCAGCAAATATTGGACCCTGTGCCACCCAAGTTTTGTGTCTTGGAATTCTGTGGACAGATAAGTAGATCAGATGATAATATTAAAGAGGG
>VZRU01009335.1:214852-266235 GCA_013398155.1 Pedionomus torquatus
CTTCTTTCTAAATCACATCAGGGATGTTCCAGCATCCAGGTGGCCTCTCTCCCTCCCTCCCTGGGCTGTGTCAGGGCAGCTGAGCAGGCAGGGGGACCAGGTGGCTTCTCGCACATCAGCACAGCGAGATTTGCTCATGGCATCCCATCCCTTACCAGGCAGGACAATTCCTTATGAAGGTGCTGTACTGCCATGTGCTAAGGGTGACCACAGAGAAGAAGAAACTGTCCTTCTCTATCTCTTATTTCTGGACACATGTCTCCTGGCCACGAAAATGCATCAGGAGAAGTGTAGCCGCCGACTCTGTATTTAATTACTTGTTTTTCTTCTCCAGAGAAACACAATTTTAGGATGTAAGATAGTATTCTGAAGGGGGGTCTTCTGCATAGGATTCTGCCTTGGGACAGAGTGGACCATGAGCAAAATTCTTGGTGAAACCTGGGCCTACAGTCGAAGGTCCAGTTTTGCTCTAGATAGGAAGGCTGCTGATTTGGGAGAGCTTAGTGCTGAACTTATTTCATCCTGTGATAGGAAGGACCATATGAGCAGAGACTGGAAGGTGTGACTGTGGGCTTTGCTTTTGGCCTGGTGGCAGCAGGAGTCCTTGGGATGCTTGCAGGAGGAACTCGGCACCTAAAATGGGAGATATCTAAGCTCTTTCCTCCCAGCTATTTGCCCAAAAAGAGGGTCTGTGGAAAAATTTCCTCGACCTGACATCCCATCTATTTTTCCAGCACTTAATATATGCAGTTTCGCACCCATTAACTTTCAGAGAGTTGTTTAACGCTGTGGGTCTGGTGCACGCTAATTCTTCAAAGGCCTTGAAGCTAAATAGGCTGCTCTGCCAGTGACATGTGAAACTATTAGAAAGATGGATGTGTAAAGCCCTAAAGCAGCAAGACACTGTAGCCCTGGCTGCCAAGTACCTCTTTTAGAAGGCAGCAAGGCTGCGTGTGTGAAAACCCTCTTATGAGGGAGCAAGTGCCCTGTGGGGTCCTGCAGATCTTCAGGGGCTGCCAGCCTGGTGCTGGAGAACAATTTGTCCCAGAAACCCTTGCCCTTCCTTAGCCATGAGGGTTTTGGGCAGGATGCCCTCCTGGTTGGAAGGATGAGGGCTGGGAGCTGCCATGCCTGACCCAACAGACCTTTTCTGCCACTTGGCATGAGAGCTTCAGACCCCCCTGTCTGGCTACAGCTCTTTCATGTGCGGTGAAGTGGCCAGTCCCAGGGTGATGACTTTCAGTCTTGAGGAAACTGTTAGTGAGGGCTGAGGTAGTTCTGTGGGGTTTTTGGTTATTTTTTTGGTTTTGGGTTGTGGTGGGTTTTTCGGCTTTTTGGCATTTTGTTTGGGGTTTTTTTGTGTTTTTTTTTTTGTTTTTTTTTTTTTTTTTTTTTTTTTTTTTAGAAAATAGGAGCTTTTCTTCATTCCATTCTCAGACTAACTCAACAACCTTTTTCTGAGGCTGAGGGAGCTGGAGCCTGCTGAGATGAGGCCAGTTGCACTTGACAGTGCTTTGAATATCTTGAGATTAAGAAACATGTGAAACTAGAATTTACTTATTACTTTTAAGACCCATAAGGAGGTAAAAATGTGATAAAGTGAAGTTGTTAGATTGGATTCTGAAGACTTGATAACACTACCAACCTCTGCAGCTTCTCTCATGGGTTAATATTTTTATACCACATGAAACCACGTAGTTCAGACAGTGTAATCCAAAACTCATTACAGAAGAGGATAATTCCAACTTCCAACCTTTTGTTTAAAAAAAAAAAGGTCCTATGGGGAGTTTAATCATATTGTGCTAATCGCTTTCATTATCACCAGTACCAGCACAAGACTACAAAGTTCTCTGAAGAGCAGCTTAATAACGTGGTGCCATTGGCTTTTACGATCTCAGGTTGCTGGTTGTGGCCCCTGTGAATATGCTCCGTGCCTGTCTTGGCTCTTTGGGGATGCAAGGCTTGCTTTATTTCCTCCTTCCTCTGACAGCAGAGAGCCCTTCCAGGAATTGCCTTAATGACAAAACCTCAGAGGATCCACCAGAGAGGGGATTTCCAGGATTCTATAAAAAATGTAATGGGGTTCTGTGGAAATGGTTTGGAAAAACCCCCAGAGAATTATCTCCAATACAGAAAGAACTGGAGTCCCTCTGTAGGGGTTTCAGCCATTCAAAATAGGTCTTTCACAGTAATAGAAATCTGTTAACCTCTACTGAATGTTTTCCAGTGTATTGTATCTTTTCCTGTTGAGATCCTGAAATTCTGCATTTTTCACACACGAGGAAACACAAGTATTTGTTTCCTAATCTCCTTGACCCTTTTGTACTCAGAATGCCCTCAGTGCTGGACTCAGTAGCAGGTGGCTTTTGTCCTTGTGTCTTTTGTGTTATATTTCCTTAAACGAAGCAATTCCAAGAGGCACTGTACCAGAAACACCACACAGAGCCCGGAGTGACACAAGACGTGAGGAGATGAGGCTGCCTTCCAACAGCCACGCTCAGTATCACATTTAGAGTGGTATTTAAGTCACCTTTTTTTGCTAAAGTCTGGAGAATTAAGACTTTCAGAAATGGTTAATTGCATGTCACTAGGGATCCAGATTCCTGTACAGCCAGGGAATTTTAAGGCAGTGTATGTGGATATTCAGCAGCAGAAGCTCTCACCTCTGCAGAGAATGTGTGGCTCTACTGCATCCCCATGAGGTGCAAGCAAGGTTAACCCTGCCAGACCAGGAATGAGAGCTAGCAGTAGACCTTTGTTTGTAAATTTTGATAAACTTGTAAATGAGTATGTGTCTATATGTAATTTTTGATAAGTTTGTAAATACAGAATGTCATTTGGAGCTGCAACAGTAGTAATATTTCAAAGTTCTGCAAAGGCTGAATTTCAATACTGTTTTATTGTGATTGGTGTGGGGTTTTTCTTTTTCTTATTTTTTTTGCTTGGTTGTTTTTTGTTTTTTTTTTTTCCCCTTAAACCCCATTTGGAGCCAGACTCTTCACTGGTGTGCATCACCCTGACTTTGTGAAGCTGTGCTAATTGAGAGCAGCAGAGGATCTGTCTCTCTTGTGTTCCATTTAAAATATTCATACAATTAAACAGTGCTTTGAAGTGCTCTGGAGCTAGATGTACTGTGCTTTACTTTGGGTGGTCAGGAGATGAAAATGGAAATGTTTTAATTGGATTTGGTCCTAAGAAAGTGTGCCATGTCCTTGTTGGAATTTCCTCGCTAAGCGATACTACACCTTCTCCGTGCAGCTCAGAGCGGTTGGCCCTGTGCGGAGGGGACCATGATAAATGGTTAGTTTTAATCATCTCTACTTGGGAGTGAATTAGGAAGGAGGGGCATATTTTTATTCACTGAGCTATATTCCACAGAGAAGGATTTGAACCAAGGAGAGCACTCTAATGCATCTTGGTGGTAGGCAGGTTTGGACTTGTTTGTTTGGGGAGGAGGGGAGTATTTTTGTTCTTTTTTTTTTTTTTTTTTTTTTCAAATAGTTGAAAGAGATTAATGAGACTTATGCACATGCAGTGAGGTTTTACTAAACTTANTTGCAGCTGCATAATGAGCTGCCATTTTCTGATATGCAATATCTAAAGGTCAGAGAAAGCCTTGCTGCTGCAAAGTAGTGGTTTATGCACTTGCAGAAGGAGTGTGTGTTTGTATGCACAACAATTCCCTCTCTCCATCCTGAGCTCCAGTCCAGCTGCAGGCAGAAGCTGTGGGCAGGTAACTGGGGATATGTCACATTCCCCACATGATTGCGCCTTTCAAGGAACTGCCATCACTGGTTGAATTTTAAAATTTGTTGTGCTGTTGGATGTGTGTTGGTTTGTGGTTTTTTTTGTTTGGTTGGTTGTTTTTTTGTTTGTGTTTTTTTTAGTTTTTTTTTTTTTTTTTTTCCTGACATACGCTTCTCATTCCAGATTCATTTACAAATGTTTCAGAATGTTTCAGTCTCTGTTTTCACACAGCTTTCACTCAAAGTTGTCATATTCCCCAGCTTTGTAGGGTAACAGCTTGGCAATATACCTCTGGCACGGCTAGGAAATAACAGGAGATGGATGTATGACGCTTTCCCTCTTTTATAACAGCAAACCTCGATACCTTCCCAGAAACCTTCTTTCCTTCCTGAGTCCTAAAAAATCATACGTATATATATGTAAGTAAAATTATGTATAATGCGTGTGTATAAACGTTAGCCACTTGGTGATATTTCTGGAAGGTTAGAGGACATTATAATAACTCAGAAATTTATTTCCTTGAAAGTTTAAGTTGAAAATCTGCAGGCAACATTAAATCCGCTGGCTCCAGTCACCAAATGAACTTGTCCCTCAAATGCATATTTCTGTGACATTCTCCTTCCACTGCAGACCTGTTTTCTAATTTTATTTTATTCTTTCATCTTCCAGCTGCTTATCTGTCCTTCCAGATTCATTACCTCTCCTTTCCTTTCTCCTTCCTTTCTTCTCCTGCTCTTCCCATTTTTTAATGATTTATTTTGTTTTATTTTACAATGTTTATATCTGTGGAATGAACTGGTTTTATAACCCCCCAAAATGAATTCTATAATTTATTTTCCTCGTGAACACTCACTGCTGTTGAACAGCCTCTCTCTGACAGTGATGCACAGCCTGATACTGGTGCTGGGTGACTTCACTGTGTTCAAGCTACGTATTTTGCGTATTTTGGCTGAGTCAGAGTTGGGATCTTATCATGATGCCAGTGCCTGAGGGCAGGTGACCAGGCTGGAGTGGGAACTTAAATATAGCCATTATGAATCAGACAATTCATCCCTCTGTCCCCAGCTCCTGCCTTTGGCAATGGCAATTAACAGATGTTTAAGTAAGAACATGAACTGGAGGAGCATCCAGAGCAGTCTTTCCTTAAACACCCGTCTCCTCTTCCCTTTAGCTATTCTAGAATTCTATGATTCTAGAGTTGGAAGGGACCTTAAAGATCATCAAGTTGCAAGCCCCCTGCCATGGGCAGGGACACCTCCCACTAGAGCAGGTTGTTCAAAGCCCCATCCAGCCTGGCCTTGAACACTTCCAGGGATGGGGCACCCACAACTTCTCTGGGCAACCTGTTCCAGTGCCTCACCACCCTCACGGTAAATAATTCCTTCCCAATATCTAATCTAAATATCCCCTTTTCCAGTTTAAAACCATTACCCCTTGTCCTGTCACTACACTTCCTGACAAAGAGTTCCTCTCCAGCTCTCCTGTAGCTCCCTTCAGATACTGGAAGGATGCTATAAGGTCTCCCCAGAGCCTTTTCTTTCCCAAGCTGAACAGCCCCAGCTCCCTCAGCCTATCTTCACAGGAGAGGTGCTTCAGCCCTCTCATCATCTTCATGGCCCTTCTCATCTTTAATTTACAGCAATCGGAATTTGGTGACTTCCTAAGCAGAAGTTGTATCTCAGTCATATTGTTTAATAGCTTCTGCTTGGTCCTGTCTTCCATAAGTTTGTCCAAGCTATGTTTGAACTGATTTATCCTTTCAGTCTCTGTAATCCCATGGAAGAGAGTTGCTCAGTTATGCATGGAGGAAAAAATATTTCCTCCTGTTTGTTGTAAACCTGTGTGCTGGGTAACTCCTAGTTCTTGAAGTATGGAAAAAGTCAGAAACACACAGTGTTGGGTTTATGGTGGGTTATGAGCCTCAGTTCGGTGTCAGGAATCTTTTCCTCCTCCTCAAGGTAAAAACACCTTACTGCCAGCTGAAAACTAAAGTCCATAAATGCACAAGCATTAGTGAGGGGGTGCATGAGGGCTGCAGAAGGTGCATAAATCATCCAGGATATTTTTAAATAATAGCATGTCTCACTACATTCATCTCCCTTGAGTTTATTGCTCAACCCCTCAGTGCATTTTGACATTCAGACTTAATCATACCTTCCAGTCAAAATCCGCATCACAGAAAGATCTTGGAAGAAAACTGCAGTTCCCTGGAGCCCAGTCTGCAGACTGATAGGGGCTGGGCAGCGCCAAGGCCAGGTTGATGTGGTAGATTATGGCACATAAATGGTCCCTGCTTCACAGCATCCCTGAGAAATCTCGGTGGCAAAAACCACAGCTGCTCCTCTGGTTACCGCTGTGCCTGGATGCGAGTAGCTTGGTGCTGAGCAGTGCATTTCTACTTAAAATTATAGAATCATAGAATCCTCCAGGCTGGAAGGGACCTCCAAACGTCATCTAGTCCGACCTCCCCGCAGTCACAGGGACACCCCCAACTAGACCAGGTTGCCCAGGGCTTCATCAAGCCTCGCCTTGAATATCTCCAAGGAAGGGGCCTCAACCACCTCCCTGGGCAACCTGTTCCAGTGCTCAGTCACCGTTAGTGTAAAGAATTTTTTTCTAATATTCAACTTTTCTTTCCCTCTTTTAGCATAGTTACTCCGATCACTGAGCAGAAGGCTGGAATCAGTGTGTGTGGCCCAGTGGACAGGAGTGACCACTCCATGGGGATCCTTCTTCTCATCCTGCTCCCCTGACCCCAGGGGATGTTCTCATCCTCCATCCCCTGCATTGGCCTGGCGTTTGGATTTCTTAAGTGATTGTGTGCCATGAGAACTGTTTGATGTGAATGCAATCACTAAAGGGAAGCTGGATCCAGATACCACCTTTAGTAATGAGATGTGAATCCTAGTGGTCTTTGTCTGGGTTTTATCTGCGGACCGATTTGCCCTGTTTGACCACCTGCATCCCAGCCACCGTGACACAGCCTGACAGCAGAAGTGTAATGTCCCTCTCCTGTTTGATTATCCATCAACATTCAGCTCTGCTGCTGAAAGTAGCATGAAAGAGAGACAGTGGGAGAAGCAGCGGGAGGCAAGCCGTGCACTCGCTTTCAATTTACCCAGAAAGGAGGAACAGAAAAAGAAGGATGATGAGGTGGCATGCAGTGCTTTGTAGAAGGGAACATCTTTTTCAATTATCTGTGTCTGCATTGTGTAAAGTATCAGGAGTCCCAGTATGTACTCCCCAATATCCCACTTATGTCAACATAGATCAGCTTAATGCACAGAAATGATACGTGATATGAACAGCTTACCCGACACAGTAGATAATTGCTGGGCACTCCATCCAACCAACAAACCATACTATAAGAAGCCTTAATACTTTGTCTGTAACCCTTGGGAGTGATTTTATAACTTTCAGTCTCCTTCACCTCCTCCTGTGGCTTAGGAATATGAATTATTTTCAGGAATGATTCAGGCTAAAGATCCATTCTGTGAATAGACTCGCAAGGAATACTCCAAAGGGGGGTGACCACCTCAGAAAGCTGGGATTACACAAAGAAAAGCTGTGTGTGTGAGAGTGTGTGAAAGATATTTTCATCAGAATCCCTCTCTGCCCTCTGTAGTCCTGGTCTGGCACAAACCTGTGGCTCTCTCAGCCTCAGACAGACAGCAATTTCCTTCTCGCAAAGCCCTGTCGAGAGAAGCATCCTCAGAGCTTCATAATATAACAGTCTCTGGCAGAGATGGACTACATGGGACTCTTCTTGGTGCTGCCTCTTGATTATGCTGGTATATACTGCAAAATAAGATAAAAAGTCCTCTTAGCATCAAGGACACTATCTCCCTAGCAATCCGATACTTGCCAGCCTGAGAAGTGAGACCAGATGTGTTTTGTTGCTCTTGAAGTAGCAAAAAAAAGAAAGCTGAGGAGAATTGTCCATCCACTAACAACCATAAATAATCCACGTCAGCCTTCCTGCCTGACTCCACATCCAATCTCCCTTGTTTGCACTGATTCACAGACAGATGAGGTTCTCCTCGTCGCAGCTGGCCAGCAGATTATTTGTGCAAAGATGTGATGAACTCAGCTAGAACCACCTGCTGCCTCTTTGGTTCTTGTTAGCTCCACACAGCTCTTGGCATTAGACTGTACAGTTGCTTTTGGGAGCAAGAAAGGGTGGTGGGACTTGATTATAGCTGGAAACCATTGCCATCTTCCCAAGGATGTGTTGGTAGAAGAGGTCAGTGTTGCACCAGTGTGGGTTACAGGCTGGCTGTGGCTTGTGAGCTTACAGAAAATGGGATAAATAGCTCTAGACAGGTGCACTTCAGTACTCTGGAAGAAATTCCTCTCTGATTCAGTTTTTGGGGGCTTTGTCAATGGCTGGTGGGCCTGGAGATAGGCATTTCCCATCTGCTCTGGGAATACTGGTGCTGCTCCATGCTGCATCCTCAGCTCTGGTTTCTGAGTGTTGGTAACAACGTACTGAACTCTGATTTCAAAGGGATGAATAATGCAGAATGGGGAGAAAAAGAAACTAGAAATAGCATGTTGTACCCACGTGTAATTTCTGCTCATCTCTGGTAAAGCTGTGATATAAGAAACAGCCTGACTGTTTCTGTCTAAATTTCAACTCCATTTCATGCCTGATGGTCAAACATGGCCTTTTCTTGCCCATGTGTATATGTTCAGATGGCATAAAGCCTATTTGCATGCTAGCAACATGCCAGTTGCACTGGGAGAAAGTACCTCTTTCACTTAATTACCTTAAATGAGGAGAACTGCCAAAGTGGGCAGAAACAGCTTCAGGGCTTCATCCTTCTCTGTTTCCCTGATCTCCTACTGAACATGAGACACTTCTAAAGGTTGCTGTGAAAAGGAAGAGAATGATCTTTTCCTCTCTCCAGGATAAAGTAGTGGCTTAAACTTCAGCAAGAAAGATTCAGACTAAATAGGAGGACAAATCCTTCTAATGGAAGGGATGAGGGTTTCCTGGGGAGGTCTTAGGGATTCCACAGCTGGAGGTCTCCAACCGGGGGCAATAAATATTTATCAGGAGTTGACATAGCCATACTTGAGCTTATACAAAGGAAGGGAGTAGAGAAAGTAAATTGCTGAGGTGCTGAGGTTCTTTCCAGCCTTTTGATTCTGTGAAGTAGGCAAGAAAATTTTCATTAAAAAAAAAAATTAAAAAAATTAAAATCTTCCACTGCTGCTGCTCATGCTGCTGCTCCAGGGTGCAGAGTTAGGATATGAATTACCTGTGCCAGGAAATGCAAGCTGAACAGAACAGGACAGAATATGCCTTCCCAGCCTGTACAAGTCAGCAGCTGTGGTGTTACATGCTGGATCAGCTGCAGCCTTTGAGTGTATTTACTGTCAGCCCTAAAACCAGCAATAGGGCACTTGAGGGGAACAGAAATTTAGATCTTTGTGTTCATGCCTATCTTTTTCTGATATTGCCTTAATTTCCTGGGATGGTTAAAGCCATCCCTGGGAAACACTGTTGGCAGTGATTTGGCTATTTGCCGAATTTACCTTTTGCTTCTTTTTACATTTAAAAAACTCCTGCTTTGGTTATTAGAAGTCCTGTATGAATCCCTGTGTTCTGTTTGCACCTTGCTTGCTGCAGCTGCCCCATTTTGTATTTTGCATGGGCAGTTCATGTGCTTTGCCTGGCCAAGAGTTCTGAGCATGGCATCGATGCTATGAAACAACTTTCTGTCATTACCATGGAGATATGGCTGGACAGCAAGTGAGGGAAACCCATTGGGCTGTCCCAGGAGCAACCAGAGACGAATACTTGACATCTCGGTCTTCTTCCCTGTTCTGGGAGGGCAAACTCTGCATCTGCCTGCATCTGGCCCAGAACACGTCCTCCAGCTCTCAGAGGCAGCAGGACCATCTGCTGCCCATGGGGAAAAGAGCTAAACCTCTGCTTCTTGCAGGAAAAGCAGTTACCCGAGTAGGGGGTAGATGGTTATTTCCCTCCACAACCTGGTATCCGAGGTGTGGATGGCAGGATAATGATGCACCCCACAGTACAGATGGCCCTAATTCCGTTCTCACTGAGCACTCCTACCCAGGAATGTGCAAGGTGGTTTATTTGCAGGGGTTCAGCACAAAAAGAGCCTGTGGAAATTCACTTAGCAATCAGCACTTGGTTTTGGCCATGGCTGTAATGCAGCAGATGAGGCTTATATGACCCCAGGACCATTCATCTTCTAGAACAGAGGAGATGCTGTGAACACAGGGTGAGGTAACTGGGTTTTTTCCATTACTTTACCATGGTCCCAGCTGCTCACCAGTGGCTGTCTCTTTTGTCTCAGTTGATTTGAAGCCAAGTGCTTCTCATCAGGATCTTATTTCACTTGGAAAATGGCACTTTCTGGGTAAATCTGTGTTACTCACAGGTCTGAGGAGAAAAGAGGAGCACTCTGAGGTCAGCAGAGTGCTGGAAACCTGTAGTGTTTTGCAAATTTTCCTTTAAATTGACAAACCACTCATGCAGATATTGTCATTGCTTTAGGTCATGAATATATTGCATGTATGGTTAGGTGTTAGCCTGCCAGTGATACTGATTTGGGACTGAAATAACAGTAGTTTTCTGGTAGTTTGGCTTGATTGTGTACCTGTGTCCATCAGCAGCAAAAAATAGGTAGCCCAAAATAATTGAAGGGGGGTGAAACTCCTGCTTTATTGGAAGAGATTGAGACTCCCTATTTGGAGAGGAGAGGGTATAGGGGAATGTGATTGAGTTTTATGAAATCATGGATCCAGTGGCTGAAGAGAACTCAAAATTTTTATTCACCACATCCCGCAGCACGAGGGAGGAGCTAGTGTGGGAGACAGGTTCCAGTGAGGTGCTTTTCATACTTTTGTGACCAGGATTAGTGCAGTGCTTGGCTGTGTGGTGGGAAACACTAAAGCTTTGCTGGGAGCAGGAAAGAAATAGCCTACTCCATCAGCCAAGCTGGCCAGTACTGGGAATTCTAGGCTGCAGCCAACAAAACCAGTGTGTTCTGTACTGTGTGGACGTGTTAAAACCCAGAACATAAATCTCCAGGAGGGGAGAGCACTTTGCTATGCTCATGTGAAAGCCAGTCCTGGAGGCCAAACATGTATAAACATAGCTTTATTAATTGGGTGCCATAGGGTAAGATAGAATGTGATGAGAATGCAAGCTGAAACCTTGCACTGTACATGTGTGTGGTAGGTCTGTGCCAATGTAGCCAGCCATCGGTGTTCCTAAAGCCAGTCTTGAATCTGTTCTTAATTTCACAGCACAGGCAGCCAGGGAGACCACTGGTTTCGTTTCAGCATTCATTGAATTAACGTGCCATCGGCACCACGTCGTTGCCAGTGGATGAATTCCATGCAGGCAGCAGCACTTTTCCTTCAGTGGAAAAACCTACAGCTTCAGGGTGATGATGTGTTGCACAGCTCTCCTCCTTTAACATTCACTCCCTGAATTGCTCTCTTGGATGTGTTAATTCCACGTGCCTTTGTCTGCTGTTCGGCTTTCCTCTCACAAAGCCAGGAAAGAATAAACAGCAGTGTAATGCAATGTGCGACAGTATAAATGCCCTCCAAAGAACAACTGCTGAGACTGTTGACATGAGAGTTTGTAAGAGAAACAAAAGAAAATATGCTGATTCTGCTGCTTTGCTGCCTAACTCGTGCTGTGCCTGACTAAATGTTATGTCAGAGCTCCATTGCTCATGGTTTCCTGATGCTTTGCTGAGGAATAAATGTCATTATTTAAGTTATGCTGTTAAATCTCTAGCGGCAGAGTAGGACAACCCACCTCTCTCCTATCAGCCGTCTGTCTAAACACGCTTTTATGAAATGCAGGTATGAGAAGAGAAATCCTACTTTGTTTCACAATATTTTGTAATTATTAAAAGGAGGAGACACACACGCAGAGCACCCCTGGCTGCAGCACAGTGGGGGCAGGACCCACTTGCCTGTCAGCTCTGCTCAGCATCAG
Organism: Pedionomus torquatus; assembly: GCA_013398155.1. Classification (NCBI taxonomy): domain Eukaryota; kingdom Metazoa; phylum Chordata; class Aves; order Charadriiformes; family Pedionomidae; genus Pedionomus; species Pedionomus torquatus. The sequence goes on from VZRU01009335.1 coordinate 226,593, forward strand.
CACGAAGGTGGGACTGGGGGGAGCTGCCTCCTGGAGGCATTGGCAGGATGCACCCTCGCCTGGTGGGAACTGGTCTGGGACCACTGAAATCTGGTTCACAGCCAAGTCAAAATGCAAGAGGAGGCTGGTTTCAGAAAATAACATAAAAATACTTGATATTTATGGGAGAGTAAACAAGGGAGATCTGTATCATATCCACCATCGTCATCAAATGGAAGAAGTGGAGGTATAGAAAAGTGTTTAATGCAAGCTCACAGAGTAGGCTGGTACCAAGAACAAACTTGGAGCCCAGACCTGAGCACAGCTTGCTAAGGCAAAGCAAGGATGCTCCCTAATTCCTCAAATACATAAGGAGCCCATAAATTTACACGGGCCCCTTTTTGTCTGTCCCGTTCTAGATAACTTGTACCCCAGACTGTTGTATTTCTTGTTCATGTTGCATTACAGAAGGAAAATAGCAGTGCCCCAAGAGCTACATCCCAGGTGATGTGTTTAAAAGGTGGAGCAATGGTTCAATATGGGCTGTGGAAAGGGTAACATATTAATCCATTTAAGAAGTGTGCTCTGATGATGACCATAAGATTGATCTCTTCTTGTCTCTGGAGGAGCCAAGCAGAATTGTCTCTTCTTGGCTCTGGAAACGGTTCAGGTCTGTAGTGCTGATGGTAGTATTGGATAACAGTATATTCCAGCAGTAGAAATTCCCTTGCAATTAATGACAGGAGATTAAGCTCCTTGCCTCAGACAACTTCATTAAAGTGGTGGGTGGTCCACGCTCTCAGCTCTGGTTACTGCTGGTGCCATTGCATCCCAGGGTCTCAGTGGAAGCTTGACTCCAGAGGGACTGCAGGGAGCTGCAAGGAGCAGAAGATGTTTCCAAGACACTGTGCATCTGCCCATGGGGAGGGTGAGTCACTGCCACCCTGAACAACGAAGAGTAATTCAAGGTCAGCAACCGAGTCTCAGGAACCACCTTCCTTGTTTCAGCTCCTTTCGGTGTTCACTTAAGACCCATGGTCTCCCTTTTCCGTTACATATTTTTATCTTCCTACCTAATTATCTAAGGCTCTAAAATGCGAAGTGAGGCTTAACTCAAGAGATAGTGATGATAATAATACCTTAGCGTTTATCCAGTAATGTCCCGTGGTGGGAAGCGCTGTCCTGGTCTTTAGTGCTTATTGATATCGGTTTCCCCCCATGTAACAATTTGGGAATTTATCAGGGCACAAAAGCATTCGGTCAGTAATCTCCACTTAAAACTACTGCGGAGCAGAGAGTTAATTGGATGCAGGCAGCTGTAGTGGGAGGTTTTGGCAGAACTAAACAGAGGGTCTGGGCTGGCAATCTCCTTCCAAGGCAGAGCGGCACAAGGCGGCAAGACCTTCAGGAGAGCCAAACCAGCTCTGAAGCTTGGCTACAGAAGTTTTTTGGGTAGTTGGTGCAGGGTAGATGCGGAGCTGCTGTGGTTTGGCCCCCCAGGAACATGTATCCGGTGACACCTTGCATGCCTGGTTGCCTTAGAGTGGGATTCTGCAGAGGTTTTGTCTTAGGTGAGATGAATCCCAACCCAAGTGCTTAATGATGACGTGTTGTAAACTTTGAGTAACCCTGCAAGTAAGGCAGAGCTTTACTGCCCCCAGGCAGTATTATTGCAGCCTAGGAAAAGAAATTGTTTACTACAGCCCTTGGTGCAGCCGCTTTTTTTGCCTCAAACTGGTTGTTCTGGCCACGGTTCTTGGGTAAGAAAGGCAGCAGTGCCTGTGCTTGGGAGTGGGTTGGGATTTAATACTTATGTGGCTCATCTAGGGATTACCTTTGGATGGGAAGGATTCTTGATCAGCCCTAAAACAGACTGATATGATCTGACCCACAAGAGGCTTCCAAAATTTCTGAGACAGCTGAATTAATTGCACAAAGCTGCTCACAAGAGCAGCACCTGCACATGTAAAACTGATTGGCAATTGCAGTTAACAGCAGCTGGCAGTTTCAATAGAAGTGTCAACAACCCATGCAAAGGTTATTGGAATTAAAGGGAATTACAGAATTGGTTTTAAAAACGTAATAAGCTCATGAACTCAGAAGACTGGATACACAGGCTCTGGTTTTTAAAACTGTTCTAGTGCATCCTTCTGGCAGAGACTATTTCTTTGACCATCTGTGAACGTTGAGCACAGAAATAAGGCTCTTGGCAAACTTTCCTTTCACTATTTCATTCCTAAAGCAACATTATTCACAAGCTCCCTAGGAAGAGAAGCAAGTCAACAGAGAGAAAAAGGGTAGCGTTGGGTATGGCTGATGCAAAAGTCCCAATCAAGTCATAGGAATTTCATTATGAGTGTCAGGGACTGGACAGGCATTTCATCTGTGAAGTCTGTATATAAACAAAGTGCATCAGCATCAAAAGCAGTGACAGATTTTTCAATAGCTTTTGTTGGACCTAGGCTTATTGTCTAAGGCTTGAACCAAACACACCTGAAATCAATGGGATTTTTGCTCAGTAGGACTTTACCTACTAACTTCTATCTGGCTCTGAGACAGGTTCTGCAAACTATCCCTTTTCCTTCAGAGGGGCAACAGACATGACTAAGGACTACTCAGGGACAGGGAAGTTTTCTGAATACTCACCTTTTTTCCAAGCCAGGTTTCATCATTTGTATCTCTGACCATTAAATACTCATTGTGTGCATTGCCACACCTGCAGAGGAAATGCTGATGCTCTTGCATAAATCACTGGAGATTTACCAGCAGGGTGAATACAAGAAACCTCCTTTCTAGTATGATAACTATCTATCCTCATGCCTCTCATACACTCAGTACATGGATGCATGTAAAGAAGGTCTCCAGGATCTCACCCTGAGCCCAAAATTACCCAACCTTGCAGAAACCAGGACTTTCAAGAAGTTGGTTAAGGAGATACTGCAACAACTCTGCTAGAGATAGCCTCAGCTGGAATTAGCCTGGGGACATCCAGATTTTATGACTAAGTATTTACTACTAAACAAAACAGCATTAGGTCTGGTTCTGTTGCTGAAAAAGTTCTCTAGTTCTTTAGCTGTTACTGTCTTGGTATGATCATGCTGTTCAGTATACTCTAAGCCAGCATCCTTGTTCCTACCAGAAGCCTTCCCAACTACTGCAAAACCCCTGTATATACTCCAAATGGGTATTCATAGACTTGATGTGTGCACAAAATTGTGCTCCTAAAACCTTAGCACAAATTGCAAACTCTTCTTAATTAGAAACAGAAGAGATGGGGGTTCCTTAGTGAGTTACTCCCTGGTGATGAACCTGTGCATGTTCAGATACCTCCCAATCAGCTCATCAATCTCATCTATCTAAGGCTGCCATCTGAAGCTTTTCTATTTTTTATGTCAAACAAAGAACAGATTTATGGGTAAACAGGCAAAAAACAAGTAAAAGGAATGGAAATGAATTGCTATCCTTCATTAGGCCACTCCCCAGGTCCTTCATGCAGACATGAAATATGCCAGTGTAAAATCTGTGTTGCTGTACATGCTTGCTTCAGGAAATCGCTTGCAAGCATTCCCTTTAGTGTTTCTCTTTGTAAACAGAATAACTGAAACTTAAATCAGTGTTTCTGACAGGCTGCACGCAATGAAATGCCAGCCTTCCTGGCTGGGGAAAAAAAATGCCTCTTTTAACTGAGTAATGGTGTATTTATTGTCAGGTGAAGAGAGGGACCACTGGCTGCTGGTGCTGGTTTCCACCTACGCTTCGATACTCCTGTGCTGTGTAGCCTTGGGCACGTCATTTAACCTTCCCATCCTGGTTTGTTCTTTGGTAAAGCTGTGGGATGAATACTTGCCTTCCCTGCTGCTCTCTGCTGCCAGGGTTTTTATACAGAATAATAGAAATGAGTTCAATTGTTTTTAGAAAAATGAGTTGAAGACCCAGGCAATATCATTCTCCTTTGAGCACTGGGTTATGTGTCCCATCAACCAAAGCTTTGGGCAACAAGGTGAATAAAGTAGCAATGTCATATTGCTTAGACACCTGATAACTGCACCATTTGTAAATTTAGAGAAATATTTGCAGAGATAGAGAGGAAGAAAGGCAAAAGTCTTGGTATATCTGTAGTTCATGCTTTGCTGCTTTCGTTGCATTTCAGTCAGTTGAAGGTCTAGCTGGTCTAGCATATTGGGGGGTGAAACAATAAAGAAATCTGCTTCCCTTTGAAATACACTACTTCCCCCTAAAAATGCATGGAAAAGACAAATGTTTGGAATGTGCTTCTTGTGATCTGTGCCTCTGATCTGTGCCCTTCCTCTCATGGACTGGTAGTCACAGGCAGCTTGTAGAAGCAGCAGTCACAAAGAAAAAACATATAGCATCACTCACAGTATTTCAGTATTTTTTTTTTTTAATTTTCTGATTTGGAATAATGTCATCACTGTGCAATGTTGCCAGGTTCTCTGATCTCCACAAAAACATAAACTGTATCCATAATGTTTGAGAACATTTCTCATTTGCAAAAATTTGCATTCCTAAGATGTGTATTAGAAAGGCAGAATTTTTCACAGAAGCTGGTGTTCAGAGTGTGCAGGGCTTCCTGGTGGAAGCGCACACTCACAAATGCTCTATTCCTAAAGGAGCAGAGAACAAATACAGGGAGAAAATAGACTCCAGAGCCTTGTGGGGAAACTTTCAAGGACGCTGTAAAACTAACAGAGTTTGAGGGTGGGGTGGTTGTAGAGCGGTTGCTTCAGGCCACCGGAGGATGGAGCCATGGTCAGCAGTGGGGGTTTGCTACCTGCTGGGTAACTTTGCTGGCTGCTGCGTGATCTGGAGCCCAGGCTGGCTGAGGAAACAAACCCACCAGGACCAGGGCAGCCAGGCTCAGCCCAGCAGCAACATGGGGAGTCTTAGGTGGTATTGTCAATCTTCTGCCCATGAGCAGCCCTCAAAACACCTCTGACTCTACAATCCCCAGAGCAGAGAGATGAGCAGCTAGTTGTGATCCTGGCTGGATGAAGAAGAATTAGGTATTTTGCTGTGGTTCCCTCAGTGGGAGCTACCTGCCTCTGCTTTTGTATATAAGGGCTGAGGAGCATCTCCACTGGGCTCGTTCAGTGCATTCGTTCTGAGCACAGGTTTTGAGGCTGTGATGACATTGGGACACTTAACTGGATTCCTCTGGGCTGCTTGACATCCCTCCTGGCAAAAAAAAAAAAAGTTTTCCAGCTGCACTGCTACAAAATGTGTGTTTGATTTTTTTTGTTGTTTTTTTTTTTGTTTGTTTGTTTTTTTTTAAGTCAAGGATAATAAATGCAAAGCAGATGGGGAGGTGTCCTTTATGCTTCGGAGAGGAAATTTCACCAGCTGCTGACGTGCACAGCAGGTCAGAGCTTGAGCAGGAAAGCTTACGTCCTCTCACACCTTTTGGGCTTGATGGGCAATAAGGACAAACACTCTTATTTATTTGTGGATAAGAGTTTAGGGATGAAAACGCTCAAGAAGGTATCTGAAACAAACTTTGGCTATTTCATTCCTATTGAAGAAACAAACTAATTTTGCCTTCAGGTTGAGACTGTTGGGTTCCCCCCGCAGTTTCCAGCACAGACAACAATTTTTAAAGAAACTTCTTGAAGCGAGAGTTTTAATGAGTTCTGGATGCCATATTGCATCCCTTGGATTTGCATCATTTGAATCACATTTCTAGAGGTAATTTTTCAAAGTGGTGCACAGCACTTTATCTGCATGAATGCCTCTGTGTGAGTGATTCATACTTCTAAACTTTGGATGTACAAAAAGGGTCCAGGCGTTTGAACAAAAAAATACAGCATCTTTCTTCTGTTTTTGGTGGCTTATCCAAGGAAAGCCAGTGTGTCATTTGTTCAGGAGACAATCACACAAATGTTTCCATCATCCTCTGGGGCAAAGAACTCCTAAATCATCTCAGCCTGCATGATGTCGTTCCCTGCAGAAAGGGCAGGCTGGGGGGCTACACCTCAGGTCTTTCACCTGTTCTGCAATGAGGGATGCTCTGGAACTATATAGCATATATGCGGTACCCTGACCTGTCTGATGAACCTATGGCTAGTCAGATCCCCGTGTTGCACCCTACCCAGGGACAGTGGAGCTGCTTTGGAGGCCAGGATTAAATAATTGCTCTGCAGAAGGGTATTGGAGAGCCTTTGGATGGAGATCTGCTCTTCCCTATGCCTTTGTTCCCTTTGCATCTGGGCTATGCCCACAAATGGGAGTTGGGTTTGACAGCTTCAAATAAAAGGGAAACATGGGAGAGTTTCGTTTGTGTCCTAAAAGAAACTAGCCCTCTTGTCCTGGAAGCAGATATATTAACTAACTTCCCAGTGTTCTCGGTTCAGTGTTCAGCCTGAGCATTTAAAACCTTTAAAACAGCTAGGGAAGACATCTGATTTTACTGTGTCAGTAATGATGCCGCAGCTTTGAGAAATTAATTTCTTCCCCACTGCATGCTCTGTTTGAGAAATGATATCACATTGTGAGATACTGCAGCAAGCTTCGCTGATCGTGTTGCATAACAGGATGCTGGCTAATGATCCAAGATAATAGAAGGCGAAAGCTGAATACATTTTTAAAAAATCATCACATGATACAAAATAATGTCAGTACTTGGTACTGAGCAGGGGAGGAGAAACTCCTTTAAATGTGCTGCCCAGATGCTCCATCAGAAAGAATACATTTTCATAATCTAGACAGGAATGATCCTCTTCGTTATTTTATTTTTTATTTTTTTAAATAAGGGAATTGACGAAACACCTTAGGCTGGATGCTCAGCAGGTGTAAATCAGCAGTGCTCCCTTGGAATCAATGGATCATTATTTCCTACTGCTGGAGAGGAAACTAAGAATAGACACAGTCAGCAGTTAAAAGTTCTCTAGTCCCAAGCAAGTGCTTGCAACATTGGCATCATTAACATCAAGCAAAAACCTGCCCTCATTGTAGATTAATAGCAATATTCCCATCAAAGCTTCAGAATACCTACAGCAGGGACCCTGGGTGAAATCCAGCCGGCATCACTTAGCGTTAGTTAAATCAAACTGCTGGCGCTTATTAAGAAGGTTAAACTTTGCAACAAGGACACCACAGCTTATGCAAGCGATGACTCGCTTTCCCTGACCTTGCTTTGCGGCTGGTGCCATGCATTTCTTGCCAGAGATGCTGACGAATTCCAGTGCAAATCCAAAACTACGTGGAAACCCCAGGATCTTCCACTTTCCAGAGCTTGGTGATGATCTCACTTTTACAAGGCTGAGCATGTGAAAATCAAGAGTAGAGGACAAGGAAAGGAGACATGAGAGCAGAGGACGGTTGAACTGCTCTGCCCAATAAAACAGCCCAGTCTATCTTTTGGCCCCTTGCAGTTAATTACTCACAGCTCCTTGGGTGAATGGATTTTTTGTTTTTCCCCCAGAATAATTCTCAGATTTCCTACCAAAAAAACCCCCATCAAACAGGAGTATGCTTGTTCAGTTTTCCTTTGGAAAATTTTCAGAGTAATTAGGAAGCAGAAAGAATACATATGGCCAGCCATATAGCCGGAATAATAATCAAGAGCAGTGGGGGGGGGAGGAAAAAAAAAAAATAAAAAGAGTCAGACAGTGCTGCCTGTGAGACAGCCTGGGCTGTTTGGAAACTGTGTGCCCAAACAGCATCTGGTCAATTATAAGAAATGCATCAAATGAAATTCGAGCTCATTCACAAATGAATTAAGATGAGAGAGAAAGGGAAACATTTGCAAAGAATATAATTGGAATGAATAATTCAGGCAGTCCTACCTCACCTCTTCAAAATCCTGTACAAATATTGACTCCCATCTCCCGTACTCAGGCCCGTGACGGTCCTGGTCCCGCTGTTGCCTCCTTGGAGTGGTACCCTGGGGGTTGTTCCCTTCTCAGCCAGATGCACAGTATGCAGCAGACCAAGTCCCTCACCCATATAGCAAAATGCTCTTTTGCATGGCATTTGTATGTACAGGGCTTTATGGTGACTTGCTGTCTGAGTGGGAAACACGAGAGCTCTGTGTAATGTAGCTGTGCAGGTGTGTGAGTAACAGGAGGGAAAGATGCCTTGTGATCCCGTGAAGAAAAAAAGTAATAAATTCTGTGGTCGTGACCAAGGCTGGAGGGTTTCACTGGGACCATGTACCCCTGTGTATGGGTTGGGATTACTGCCTGAGCCCGTGCATCCCTCCTGCTCCCTTGGAAAGCCTCTCTCTATGAAAGCCCATGGGTTTTCACCACCTGCAACACCTGTTAGTTTAGATGGGTGGTATTCGGATATCAAATGCGGTAATCGAAGTCAACAAAGAAGCAAAAACCTGGACGGACATACTCTTTAGTGAGGTTCTGAGTCACATAATGTAGCATTATGACATAATGACATAATGTGTCATTATTCACGATGGTGTTTCTGCATCTGTTTGAACTCCTGCAAAAACAGAGGCACAAGCTTCAAAATTAACCATGTACCATAGCATTACATGCTATGTAACCATAGCACCATCCTGAACCAGTTCTGTGCTTGCTTAGCACAGAATAACGAGACACCCCATCATCAAAGAGTGGGCAGAGAACAGAGATACTTGGCAAATAATTGTTTAGTTATAATATTTCCTCTAGTGCCTGTTTTTCTGTCCCTCTAGGGTTGAGTGTTGGAACTATGTCTCCTGCACTACAAGCTCATTAGCTTTACTTCATCTCTTGGAGGGGTGGACACGGATCCTGATATTTAGCATGGAAAAGCACCAATCTTGAGATTAATTGTTGACATTTCTTTTCCTTTACTCCTTTGCTGTGTGTGGGAAAAAAATACGTAAATTTAAAGGGAGTTGAGCAGCCCAGCTAGAGGACAGCCTGGCGAGGAAGAGCAGAGGCCACTCTGCTCCCCTGGGGAATTAGCAGTCTGGTGATTGCTCCTAATGAGAAAGCAACATCAGTGGCCAGCAAGGTGAGATTCACTGAGCCCGACCGAGTGCAGGGGGTGTCAGAAAAATCATTCATCTCGCATTTCCCACCGCTTGCCTCCAGCATAGGGCTCCTCTGTGAAGAGGTCCCTCTCACCCCTGTCTCCACACATGGACCCAGCACAAACAAGGAGTAAGTGCTGTACGTATGACCTTCCTTAAAGCTATTTCTTTCTTGGCTCCTGCTAAGAAAGAACACCAGATGTGTAAAAGGGAGTACCAGGGCTATCTAGGCTATTTTTTGATATTTGTATCAGGCTGCATGGGAATTTGTGTGGTTTGGTAACTGTAGACAAGACCAAACTGCAGCTCAAAAACCAAAGAGCAACTAATGTGGTTTCATCACTTCGGTCCCCTACACTGTATTAGGCAAACAAAGGTGAAAGAAATTAATGAGCAAACAGAGCTTGGAAGCCTGGCTCTGCTGAAATCAGTATCAAACAGACCAGCTTCAGTAGGTACAGGATTTCTCTGGAAAGAAGGCCCATCTGCCAGCTTAATGACAGCCCCCAGCAGCAGACGGGCACTCAGAGCCCTGAGGCTGGGACAGGAAAACGCTGTTTCAGCCCTCAGCATGATAAGGCAGGCTTCTGAGAGTCCTGTCTTGATGTAATGAAGGGATGCTTGAATCCAGGTTCCCTAGATTTTCTCCATTTTGGATCCTTCCCCAAGGCAGCAGAAAGAGAGACCATATCATTTTACCACAAATCCATAATTAAGTTTTTTTTCTTGTTGCACATCCTGCCAGCACAGATATGCCTGAGCCGGTCATTGCCTCTAACCATGACTTCTTGTGGCATCGGAGCTGAACCTTCCCCAGAAAACAGCAGATGTTTGCTGACTGCGTCCTCCCAGAGCATCCCTCGATCTGCTCCTGGGTTGTTGCCACGTGGCACTGGCAGCATGAAAGTCAAACGGTGCCTTCAAACACAGCATCACTCCCAGGCAAAATCTGCCTCACAGTGTATGGTGACACCAGGTGTGATCTTTCCCTGATAAAATGTTGTTGATAAGGATTTGATCTTCCCAAGAACAGGAAAATTCAAAATGTTGCTAGAGGAACTAAGTACCTAACTCTTTTAATGAGCAAAAAATTTATCATTACTGTTACTATAGCAGACAGGAAGACATCGCCAGACAGTAAATCTGTCGTGGTGGTTATTGCCATTTAATATTGAGTCAATATAAGTAATGTCTTGGAGTCTTTCCACATAAACTGATAAAGCAACCAGGACATGGGCTGCTCTCCAAGCAGCAAGTAGTCTGAACTTCAGATTTCTGTAATAATTTTTCTCGCTCTCTGCTGAGGAGGAAAGGGTAGACTTGAGGGGTAAGGCATTTGCTGGAGATCTGGGCTGAAGTCTTGACCTTGGTTTCCCATGTGACCTTGGGCAAGTCACTAAATTTCTCTGAATTGCTGTACAAGGGAGATCCTATTTCTGCCACCCTGGGTAACTTATTTAGGGTCTCTGGAATACAAGTTGTCTCTTATTATAGTTTGTATTATCTCAGCTTGATCTGAGATTTGGTGTGTGTCTTGTATTGGAACATTGAAGACATCTGGGAAAAATATATCCCATAAAACTCAGTTGACAAGAATCTTTTAACAGAGACTCTGAAGTCTTTAGTTAATTCAGAAAAATTTGGTAGGGAATCTGGTAATGCCATAATTTTCAGTTGTGTACAGAGTCCTAGGAAATTCATCAACGTGGCTTCCCCTGGTGTTGGATTCAAACTGTGCAGCTCATTGCTATTGGAAGGACTTTTTGCAGTAAATGATATCCCAAAATAACTCCCAAGAAAGGACTGTATGCAGAGATCAATTTGCCAGAGGCTGGTCTGAGAGGATTAAATGGTATGTCTTCAAAGCATTAGGGTGAAAGACAAATGTGTTGTGCCCGACAGGTGCTGTGTCTCCACCGTGTCCTCCAGGTATGGTCACAAACCTGCACTGGAGAATGGGGCCAGGGCTTGGTCCAGAGCCAATGGAGAAAGGTGAAGGGAAGTTTTGCAGCCAGTAGACTGTCCTGTGTGATGCTGGGGTGCACACTGTCACAGCCAGTGGCATGGGCAGGCAAGCCCCCCTGCATTGCTTCTCCTCTCTCCTCCCTCCGTTTTTCACCGCCCCAATAAATCTTACTACCTGGTGCAGCCTTCTAGATCCCTGGGTGGGGTCTCTGAGCCACTTTCTGTACTCATACAGGTGGCGTGGTTTGGGCTTAAAAGGAGAAGGGAAGCACCAGCTTTTACTATCAGTGAGCTGTAGGATTTTTAAACTCTGGGTGATTCTGGGTATGGGTGCCAGAGGCAAAGTCTAAGATTAGGAAATGAGCCAAGGCATCAACCAGGACAGAAAGTGAGTAGTGACAAAGCTTAAATGCTCTGGCAAGCGGTGATCTGCATCCCTAAGTTCACTTTGTTCCAGCCAAAACCACCTCAATGGACCAAAACCCCTGTGTGTGGGATAAAGTCACCCTCCCTCCCCTCTCAGTACAAGTGTTTCATTGACTTTGTTTCTCTCTTCCCAGGTGTCTGCACCACTGTGGTTCCCTGTAGGTGCAGAGGAAGGGCAGATGTAGCTTTGTTGTTAAAACCAATTGCTTTTGGCTGCCAAATTGTGCTCCTGCTCCTTGCTTGTATCTTGTGGCTGGTGGTAATGGATCTGTAGGGTGATGCTGGGGTGCTACACCCAGCCCCAGCCTGCTCCTGGAGCTCAGACTGGGCAGTAATGGGGACTTGGTTAGACTAAGATTTCTTGTTGTTGCCTTAAAAAAAGTCTTTGCACTTCCCTTTGTTCAACATGTATTCCAGCTCAGCTCGGCAAAGAGCTCTAATGGGGTAAACATTGGCAATACACTTAGATAAACCTGTCCCAAAGGGAAAACAATCTAAATCTTGCTGGTTTGAAAAAGCCTCAGTCAAAGGTTTTTGTCAAGATATTGAATTGATGTAGCAGTTTAACAGTTATTTAATATTTATATATTCATGCCTGGCATCCAAATAGGTCAGGGCCCTGTTGTGCTATGTGAGACCCGCATTCACATGCACAAAATCTGCAGCATATTTTGAAAGCATCACTGGTACCTCCAGACTCTTACTGTGGCCAGCAGTACTTGCCTAATGGGCAAATGGGTTTTGAAGGTGTTTCTTAATGCAATGAAAACCCTTTGTGGAAGTGTTCAGATTACACAGACAATAGAGTTTTCTCTGAAATTTTCAGACCAGCAAGCCTTCTGAATTGGTGGCATTTAGCTCCTGTCTCAATGCAAGCAAATGCTGTATTGATCCTGGATCCAGCCACGCTGGAAATCAGGGCTCTGGATCAGGGTTGCTCCAAACTGTGCAAAGCAGTTTGGCAGATTTGTACTTCTCCTTCCCCTTCCTTTTGCCTCTTTCTGCTTCCAAACACTCGGGCTCAGGCTGTTTTTAGACGGTTGTCTGTGGCTGAGGGAAGAGTCAGGTGTACAGAGTGCTACATGTCTGCTCTCCTGTATTCCTGTATATACTGGGATAACGACGGGCTCTGAATAGTTTGGCACTAATATTTCTTCGCATTAATTTAGCAGCCCAGACCTTTGGGGCCCTTGAATTGGTGGAGGGAGAATATGCCCAAAGGGAGCTGTGAGCGTGCAAAGCCCCAGCAGAGAGGAAAAGGAAAAAGAAGGAATAAAATACGTCTCCGGCCATTGCTCCTCTCTGCTGGCAGCACAGCAGATGGTGGAGGGTTACTAGACAGCAGTTCCTTGAGGCTTAATGTAAGCCAAGAAACAATAAAAGAAGGAAGGGAAAAGATGATAGAAAAGGGAATTTAAACAGATTGTTGTGTCACCATTCTATTCCTGCCACCTCAGCAGGAAATTAATCACAGAATGTCACGTAAAGAAAAGCTAGCCCTGAAGGGCCAGTCCAAAAATGGCTCTGCCTCGAGGGCACGGGTGAATCAAACCTCTGGGGAGGATGAGGGAAAGCAGTGATGGGGGGAACGTAGCACTGGCTGTGCTGGGAGAGGGGAGCAGCTCATATGGCCAAAAGCCAGGCTCAGATCTGTCCCATAGATGGCTCTGAGAAGTGGGAGGAAAGTAAAAGAGCTGCAAAGTCAGTGTGGGGAGATGCAGCTCGCCTATGGAAGTGTTTTTTGTGTCTAGTTGCGGGGCAGTCTGGGCAGCTGCAGCAGAGCAGGTGGGGAAAGGGCTTGCTGGCTGGAGGGACCAACCTGATGGAGCCACGAGTTAGCAGCATCAAAACAGAAGTAAATGGACCGTTCTCTTAATTGTAGATTTATAGCTAAGATGGGTACAGAGGAGTCCATATTTCTTCACAGGAGTTTGACGGCCATGGAGAGAAGGCTCCCTGGAGAGATATCTAGGATATGGATGGACATTACCCATAAATACAGTGAAATAAGTTTCCCATTAGACTTAAATCCAGTGAGGCAGCATGAATCACCTGAAATGTGCATAACTCTCCCTTCTATCACCACTGCTGAAGCATTAATTAACCCATAGCAACCATCCTTAGACACTCAAAAAGATCTCATTCTTTGCTCTATCCCAGTACAACTGCTGGAGAAACGAAATAATGGTTTCTGGGTCAAACTGTGATGTGGACATTTGGCGCTGTAAAAAGCTATAGAGTCCTTTGTTCTCCATCTGGGAAATAACTAAGAACCCAAAGGACTGCACAGCCAACATGAAGGGGTGGTTTCAGGGGATCTACTTGATTCTTTAAGGTACTCATATGCTCAGGTACTTTGCCTGGATGATGCTATGTCTGATGGCAGAGTCCGGTAAGACTAAGAGGCCTGGCTGAGATATGGGTATTCTCCTGTTTCATTTACTGGCTTTTTACAACTCTACCAAAAATAATAAATCACATCGGCTTGCATTAGATTGCACAGATTGCTTTGAACTGAGATTTTGATGAGAGGCAGGCAACTGAAAGAGCAGAGCAAGGCAAATAAAGAAAAGGCACTAAACAAATAAAAGGACTATTTAAAGTAGCTGCATCTCCAACCGGACCTCCTAGTACTTGTGTCAGTGCCAGGAGAACCAGGAGCAAAAACCAGGGAAAGGGAACTAAGTGGAAAAGAGGAATTAATCTTCAAGTAGCTGAGAACAGGTGCTGCATTTGGGCACTTGGATGTGGACGTGCTGCAGTTGGTTGCTCAATCGACAGGGGAATTCAATAAGTGAGGCTGGTGCACTGATGACAGAGCTCGAAGAATGAAAACCCGTGTAAATTAACTCCCTTCCACCAGACTGTGCTTTATTAAAAAGCGCAAGTTGTCAAGGCAATACCTTGAAGGTCACTGCTCCAGCAGCTTGGGCAAAAGAACTTAAAACTCGAACCTCCTAACTGCCTCGTCTAACTAAAGGCACTTGAGTTGCAGCCCTTTTATTCTTCCTTTTGCCAACAGGAGGCTGGTGCCTGCCTGACTCCTGTGATGAAAACATAATTGCTCAGAGCCCTGCGTAATGACAAGGAATGAAGGAAAGGTCCATAAGGCTTCCTGCACTGCCGGGAGGGCAGAAAAGGAAAGAAAGACCTTCCTTGGTTTGGCTTGGCTTGGCACAGCTCTGTCTGGAAGCTGCACCAGCCAGGACACCTGAGCTGCTGCTGGAGGTGTTGTAAGGAGCTGCCAGAGTTGTCCAACAACAAATTGTTGCCTCAGCTTCTAGTGCAAGGAAGGAGCAGGACAGGAATTGCACCTCTCAGCTAGGTCTCCAAGCAACAATCCTAAGCAGCATCTTTTTATTTAGGTGTGCAGCTAAAGGTATAGCCTCACCCAGGTGGGCTGTTTCTATTGAGCTGGGGCCTCTGTGTGTCATCCAGAGGGAGGTGGGGTGAGCAGCAGCCTTGATACCCCTGTGTGATGGTGTGGTTGGCTGCTGCTGGCATCCTGACTCCATTTGATGTGGGATGATGTTTCAGAAAAGAGTTAAGAGCATCATGTCAAATATAATTATGAGACAATAACAGCCTATTAGTTCCAGTGCCTAATTTTAAACCTCAGACTGTCTAAAAACTCAGTCTGCTTTTAGAAGAGCTGTCAGCTCCTCAAGGTATAAATAAGAAGCATAGAGAATGGATAATCTCTGCCTGTCTTAGGGCCAAATGCCATCTTCCAGAAAAGGTGAAATTCCTGTTTCATCATTTACTCATTGAGACTTTTCTTTCTGGCTAAATGTGAGCCATTTCCCCTGGGATGAGCAGTCTAACACAGGGACTTTACCTGCCTTGACTCTGATCTCTTGCAGTTCCTTCAAAAAGGCAAAGGCATAGAGGAGAAGCACCATCCTCTCAGCAGCCAGCTCAGCCCACTCCTCACTTATCCCAAACCTGACCCGTTCCTCCTTCCTTCAAAGCGTCCTCTCATTCCCCGTGCACTGCTGCAGCCCGGCTTCCCACCCCCACCCCAGTCCGTGTCCTCTGGATGCAGGTACAGACCAGACAGAAACATCCTGGGTAATTTGCAGGTCAAATTATCTACACAGAAAAAGCTAATCAGTCACGTGGGCATAAACTGATAGCAAGTGTTTTATTGTTTAAAAGTCTTTAGTTAATTTTATACATATGCAAATAATGCCGTTTAATTTTAGGACACTGGGTAACTATTATAAATTACTACACAAAATATCCCCCCCTTCCCCAGCCCTGTGATGTAGGTTTGAATATTGCACGTATGAATGATGCATCAAAAGTAGCCCATATACTGAGTCAGGATATCTTCCACTAATGAAGTCCCCAAAGAAATGCACCACAGACCTTCTGAGCTGCAATATTCTGATGGTGTGGATGTATCAAGAGATAGCTAAAATAGCATTAGATAGAAGATCTTCCTAGTAAAATTCACCAAAGAAGCACACAAACATCAAAGACTCTTTGCTCTTAACTGTTCTAAAATATTCTTATGTTTGGATTGATAAGAAAGTAGGGTAGTGCCCTAGATGCATAGCTATGAGAAGCAGTGTGGCTCTTGGATTGTTGTGGTGACTTACTCTTCTACAATTACAAGCATTATAAAATAAATTAATTTTTGCGTTACAAAAATATATACCATTTTAACTTGCAAATCTACAGTGCATGGACATAATATACTTGATTTTTCACTGTTGACCAGATACAAATGCTAATAATGCTCAAAGTTTGCAAATTAAACTACAAAGTGCCCAATGTTTGTGCTCTCAAGATACTCCTGGCTACCTTTCATGGTATCTGTTGGTTCTGCTCACGTAAGTGAAACAAGCTAATTCTTTATCAGATCAGACCTTATCTTTTGAAAATAGACAGTCACAGACCATTCCACACAATGAAATCACAAGCTCCTATCTTCATTTCTTATCATGAAGTAATTAGAATATTTTAGTTCTGCACCCTGAGTCATAAACAATGATAAAAAGCTAGTAATTCAAATAGAAATCAGATTGTTTTTCTAGTGAGAAACTACATATTGTGATGTCAGTATCCATGCATAGTGCTAAGAAGTAAATTCTTCAGGCTTGCTAGCAGCTTCACTGAGCTCTCTTGATGACTTTTCGGTGCTCAGCCTTGAATGTGGCTGTTGGACCATGGGCTCCTGTTCTGCAAAGCACTGAAGGTGGTGTATGAAAATCACATCGTGTAAATGAAAATTAAGTAATCATGAAAACATGTTTTAGGACTAATCTCTTTCTCTGGGGTGCTTTCTGAAGTTGTCCACCTGGTCAAAGGTGGTGAAAGGGTTGGAGCACCTCCCTCCCACCTCATGGGGAAGCCACATGCCACCACATGGTGAGGAGTCGAGCCCTGTCTCTTCTTGCGGAGGAGCAACGTGGTTGGTACCCTCCTATTGCTGTGTATGTCTTCCTCAAAATATGTCCCACACTGATGGCGCATGGATGTGCCAGGTGAACAGCCACAGGGGCAGTTTTGCGCTCTCATTGCCACAGAGCCCCCGTTGCTGGTTCTTTAACACATAACGCTTGAAAACAAAGTAATCAGAATCATAGAGTAAACCTTTTAGCTATAAATTGCAGGTATCAAAGATCCATGTGATAATTGCCTTATCTGGCTCCAATGTGCTTATGATGCTACGAGGGAACAAATTGGATTATGGCTGAAACAGGCTCTTCCATTTCCATAAAGCAGTGAGGGCTCAGAAAAGCGGGTGCCTTGCTTTTGGCAGACCGTGATTTTGTTAAAGGAACTTGTGGAAGGGAAGGAGCAAACAAGCAAGCAGAGAAAGATCTTTTTAGGAGGAAGGGCCAGAGAGTTAAAAACCATGAACCCACAGCAAAAAAGCCATATAAAGGTGGCAAAACTGCAACAGAAGAATGGGGGGAATACTATATCAAATATTCCCAAACCAGGATGATTTAAGAGGGTATGATTATCAGACTGTGTCCCTCAGCTCCCATCATCTGGGTCTGACAGAAGTTGACACCCAGAAGCCAGAACCATTAGCATCATTAAATACATTGGACCTAGTCTGTGCCTTGGTGGCCCAGAGGAATTGCACGAGGCATGTGTTATTTTGTGTAAGTAATTCTAGCTGGTTAGAGGCAAGTGGGAACAAAAGTGACAGGATGTGAATGGTGTTTTAAACTAGGGAAGCTCTTTCAAAATACAGTAAGGAATGCGAAAGAGCTGTAATAAATATGAAAGCTTTTTGGGCTCTGGTATACATTAAATCTTGAAAGTGTTTGGTTAGTGGTATCTGCTATATCCCTGACAAAGATGACTTTTTCATTTCTCCATCTTGCTTTTACTTTCATCACTCTTTTAGAATAAAGGCTAAAATATTTATTTCAGACCAGGCTTCTGAATTCATAAAATATGTTTAAAGTTATTTCTCCATTTCTGCCAGCTCTTTGTAAAAACTGCTTGGTAAGCTCTTTGGAGAGCCTAAGTGGATTTTCCTCCCATTGGTTTGCTCATAATGCTCATTGTTGAAAATTATTGGCATTAAAAAAGCCCCACAAGCTCTGAGAAAGAGAAGCTTAGAAAGGAAATTCAGACAAAACCAGGAATGGTTTAGTATTACGGAATATACTGAAAAATGTAACAAGGCTCCAACAGCAGCAAGTCTGGATCGTTTTATTGAAAAGCAGCTCTCATGAAGCTCAGAGTGGCTCTGGGAAACCGTGCAGGTGGCTCTGTCCCAGGGCTGGGTGTCGGGAGCTTCATCGGGTCAGGCTGGTCTTCTTCTATCAAGCAGCCAGAAGCTGTGGAACAAGGGATGTCTGGGCTGATGACTCTTTCTTCTGCTCACACTCCTACTTGTGGGAAGGGACGCCAGGTTAAAACATGATGCTGAAATTTTACTGTCTTCAAGGCTGATCCTCCTAAAGCCAACTGCCTTTATTTTAGGGCAGTAAAATTGCTGGCAGCACAGAATAAAGAGCCTGAACTTTCTTTATTAGTCTGAATTTTCTTTATGGGTCTGCCAAAGAGCTGGGTTTTTCCATTCGGTTCTGGCTCTCTCTTTGTGCTCCCTCCTTATTTTCTGCTGATTTTTCTTTGCCTGCAAACATAACTAAAGAGCTTAAAAATTACTGTGGGGCTTGTTTCTCCCTGTCACCTACCCACTTATTCTAGCCAGAGACGTTGGCACCTGGCAGCAGCGTAACTGCCTTTGAGCAGCTGAGCAAACGCATGATTTATTGTTGGTTGTTTCCAGGTAGGAGAGAAATGGAGATCAGAGCCTTTGGAGTAACCCTGTTCGTGTATTAGGAATGTAGATGAAAAAGACTCATTTCCCAGACAAGGAAACCAAGGGAAGAAGGGTCTGCTCCTGCGCACAGCACCCAAACTAGCCCAGCAGTAGTCTCTGAAAGCTTCGTTCCAGGTTGTCCTGCAACCTTTCTTGGGTCATCGTCTCTGTGATATGTCTGCTTCTCCTCCTTTTCTCTTTCCCACCCACTTAAAAGACTCCTTCCTCATCACATGCACCCATCCATGTTCAAAAAAATGTTAGCAAAACCCCCTTTCCCACTTCATTCAAGTTCTCAAGTGCCTTGGCATGTGACCTTCTTGTGGTAGTGATGTCTAGTTGTGTTTTGAGGAGGGGTCCACATTGACTGGTTTTGCCTAACCCAATCTAGTGGGAGAACAAAACCAAAGGAAATAGGCCATGGAGTTGAAGTGAGCAGTTAAAGGAGACAAAACCAGCAAGGAGAGGGTGCGCTGGTTAAATCTTTGCACGTTTTCTTCATTCATTCCCCCTAAGGCAACATCTTTATTGTGGTCTTTGCTCCTACACAAGCCCACACATCATTATAGTTGTTTACATACCATCACTAGCAATAATAATAATAGCTAAGTAATAATTCTTCATTTGAATGTGATGAACGGCTGCATCTCTCAGTAAAAATAAATACATGGGGAAAGAGAAAATACATCATTGTTACTAGCAAATGAGGCATAGTGCAAGAAATTAAAATATCTGGCTTATGGAAAAGCAAGGAAAAACAACTTTGCAAGGAAGTCTTCAACCAACAGGCATAAGGATCATTTGTTGAACATAAGAGAAATTAATAGGGAAAAAGGATAATTAAGAGAGATATAAATGTTTGCTGAAGTTCTGTATAAGTGAGTACCAGCAGGCATAAAATTAGAGCTCAAATAAGAACATAGATTAAAGTTTCATACTTCAGCTGACACACTCAATTTGTACAGGTTTGTGGTTGGTTGGTTTTGTTGGTTTTATTTTTTTAATTTTTGCATTTTTAAAGGATAAAACACATCCCATCAGGAGAGACCCCGTTGGTTTCCAAACACTTAAATGCTTAGCTCTGTAACACAGCGGGTGAAGTTAAATTTCCTCTTTCTGAAGACTTACACGGCTCCCTCCCCTGAGCACCACGGCAGCTGCAGTCCTGCTGAGCTTGGAGGGCTGGCTCAGCGTAGTGCTGTCACCCTCCCAGTGCCTGCAAACATGCTCTGTAGGCCACCAGCCTTCCTCTGCTAGCCATTTCTCCCCAATTTGTGGAGCAAGCAAAGGGAGAAGACAGAAGAGAGCATCCCACCCTAGGAATGCTCTCCCTGCGTGCAGGGCCTCTGTGGCACCCTACCCGCTAGTCAGGCTTCCCCATCTCACTCCGTGTCCTTCAACAACCCTGCTGAGCTGGGAAAAGCCAAGGATTTCAGAGGTTAATGCCTTGTCAAGGTTCAAAGGCAGTTCAGGGAAATGCTACCAGCTGAGAGCTAATAAGGCAAAGCTCAACCTGCTTAAGCTCAAGGCCTTAGAAGGAAAGGAAGAGGGGGCTGAGTGGGCTGTGTGCTTGCTGGGCTGATGTGGGGTGTGAAGAGATGGGGTTGATGATGGGTTGTGCTATGTGACATTGCTCTTACACCTTTTAACACTTTGCTTCTGCACTTTGATGTCTGTGGGTGCTACAGCCAGACTGGCACCTCTTTGCTTAGACCCTGCTGTGGGGGTGGTGGCTCCTGCTCTCACCCCTCTAGGCTTTGCTGGTCTCCTCCTTTTCCTCCTGCAAAAGCAACAGGGCTGTACTGGGGCCAGAATGGGTGCTGGGCAAGGGGGGATCGAACCCTTAGGACTTTTCAGTGCTCTAGGCATCTAGAAAGTCAAATTATTCTCTCCAGTGGGACTGGGCTCTTGTTTTCAGTCCTCATAGGTTTGGGTTTTATTTGGTGATGTGTCAGTGAGAATTTAGCTCTCTCTCTGAAGCTGCAGTAGCTGGATTCATGACTTTGACAGAGCTTTCTGAACCAGCAAGGGGGGAAAGAAAATAGATTTGAAATATTCAGTTAATAGCGCTCTAAAGCAGCTTGTCCGCAAACTGCTGCACATCCAGAATGTGTAGTGGTGAGAGGGCATAATGTTTCAACCCTTTTTTTTTTTAAATGACTTACAAGCTGATGCTGAAAAACTCTCAGGCTTGTGCTCTCTAGTATAAATATGTCAATATTAAAATCATGCTGTTATTATACTTCAAAGTACTTTTCTATAAAGAGGCTTCAGGATAGCTCCACCAGCATCTGTCTTAAATAGCTGGGCTTTAGTACAGGAGAAAGCAAGGACCTAAGAACTGTTTCATCAAAGGGAGCCTATATTTCTGTTTTATCTTTTTCTTCCTCTGCTGAACCACTTACAAATGGCAATTCACTCCTGGTCTTTGTCAACATGTTCCAGCCACAAAGCCTTCAAAGATGGCCAAAAGTGCTTCTTTCTTTTTCCTGTAAGCCCTTTTGCCACTCCACTAGAGATGAACTGTATTGTTTAAAAGCAAAAAATCAGGAATGAGTCAGAGGCATGAAAGCAAGTGATAACAATTAGGAACCGCTACTTATCTTTGATGTTTAGGGAATTGTTCAGTATTTGTATATCTACTCCAGGCTTTGCATGTCCTGAGTGTGGGGCTGGCCTGGTGGCAAGGCAGAGCACCCAGCTGCCTTCATTTGCAGCAATGTGGGAAAATAAATTTAAAGGCTACTGAGGTGAATTTTATGTATAAGTTACAATAAGATAACTTCTATGGATGTATGTGTTTCTGCAAGACAGCTAGAGAGTTAGCTGTGTCTCAGGAGCGTGTGTTGTTAATTGCTTTACTATTTCTACTATCACACATGCGCATATATCCATGCTGGAAAAAGGCTCAGATTTCTGCGTTGTGGTGAACCGTGGCAGAGTAAAAGAATCAACATCTATATTTAATGAAGCTACATCATATTCTTATAACTCTTTTTCTGAATTAAACTCCTTGAGCTTTAGTTTTCCTTTATATTAGTGGGTGAGAAGTCTCTTGGTATGCCCGTAATTAATCATGAGCCCAGAGTACATTATTCCGGTTTTGCAGAGATCCAGGCTGTGCATAGTCATTAAAACTTAGTTCAGATTTTATTTTCATTTCCTAGTGATTAATGTTGCTGCTGGCACAGAGAGCTGGGAAAAGGTCTCTTTACCCCTGTGGTAATGGAATAACTGGGATCAGGCTGGGATCTTGCTCTCCTGGCATCCTGTATCTCACCGACTTCTGACTGAAAACTACTTTTCTAAAACTACACATGAGTACTGTGGTTCCGTAGCAAAGTGGAAGCTTCAGAGCAGAAAAATGAAGACTTTTTAGTTTAATCGTGAGAGGAAATATGGGGTGCAGGGAGGCTAAGCTCTGCAATAAAAACAGAGGAGCACAAAGTTCAGCAGTTTTATTAAAAAGAAATAAAAACACAGACTGGGACGTTCACCTTTCAGGGAGGAGAAAAGACTCCTGTTATGGGTGAATTTGCTGCAGGCATCTTATAAAAGGAGATGGAACGTGCTTCCAGGGGGGGAAATAGCATGTTGGCTCCAGTCTCTCACATGCTGCGACGCCAGCTGTCCCGTATAACATGGGATTCCCTGTGGCACATTCACAAATCCTGCACCCCTTATTAAAAGGATATTACTTAGACAAAGGTTTCAGCAGAAGCAGTGTGCAGAAATAATCTCAGTCTGCTGCATATGGCCAGCAATAGGCAACGTTACTCTCTAAAAGCCTCATTGAACTGTAGGACATACAGGCCTCCTCCTCACTTCTGCTCCTCCTTGAGCTGTGTGCCTTCCTGCCTCTCCTCCTCCCTGGCTCTCGTGGTGTCATGTTCTTCAGTGGTCTATTCCACAGTTTAAAGGCTTTAAATCTGGCAACGCTATTCTGACTGCAATCAAAGGAGGCATAGAAACCCATCATGTCTACTGTGTCTTCCTTCAGTCACTGTATCTCAAAAACATCCCATCATTTCCTCTCCAGCTTTACGTGGCAGAAGTTCCTATGAGATTAATGAAGACATGGAGATTCAGTCTTGGGAAATAAGTGGTTGGGTCATCTTAATTTTCTCCAAGGACTTTATAACTTCAAATTCAAATGTGACTTATTAGAAAAGGTCACAGAAGAGAGAAAGCCTAGGAGAGAAAGGAGGTTGCAATTAGGAGCATATAACTGGAATAATTCTTCAATTTCCATGCATGATGAAATGAATCTGTCCTGGCAGAGCTAGCATGAAGAGAGGATGTGTTGCAGTACGTGTTTGTGAAATGTTTATATCATCCAGGAGGAAAGACAAAGCTATTTGTGTAGCAGCACGTTGGCAATACTTCCACATTTGATCTCTTCCCTGAAAATGGTAGGGTGTGTGGTTGTGCCAAGCTCCAGATGGTGGATTCACATCCGTATTAGGAAAAATTAGGTTTAGACCTCGATGAGGTGTTCATTTTTAAGGAAGTTTAAAACTGCTCAGAGCTAAGAATAAACTACAGCTGAGAGTCTTGCAGTAATCTAAGGTGACGAGGAAATGCATAGAAACTTCCATAAAACCACTGCACCGTGGCTGTGAGCATTAATTCAATACTGAAGAAGTGCAGCACACGTCCTCTGTTTTGGATACTGTTGAAAAGACAGGAAAGAAAATCAGCTGAGAATGTGCATCCACAAAGTGCAGGAATGCTATAAATAAAGTTGGTCCCACCTTGGAGCTGAATGAGACCTTCTGAGATATTCCCATTTCTATTTTCCTAAATGGCACAAAAATGCTCAGAAATGGCACTTATTAGACCATTGAGTCCAATAAGAGGTCATTTAAGGGCAATTGTTTGCCCCTTTCCAATGTCAACAGGCATAGAAACCCAGAAGACTCAAAGCTTGAGGGGATGGTGGCAGGGGATGGAATGAATTGTCTTCTCTGAAACATGATCTACTGAGTTGAAGGGAGTCTGTGTCCTCTTGGCAGTAGTCAGCAGCTGTGGGGTTGCCAGGGCTCCCCCATGCTCAGCAGTGTCAAAACAAGCATTTTGGGGCGTCTGGCTTGTTTGGGGTGTTTTTGTTTAGTTTTGTTGTTGTTGTTGTCGTCATTTTTAAATTAGAACCTTTTTTGAACTTAACTTCTGAAATACGAAGCTTTTCTGCACATCGAGTCCAGGCTCTGTTTGCTCTTATCATTTCGGAGAGTTCATTTGTGCTGTGGTAAGGTATTGTATCCCATTCTTATCTGTTGAAAGATTATCTCTGGGAACTGCTTACTCTTTGGCAGTGGATACTAAACCCTATGATCAGTTCAGTCATGAACAAGAAACTGTAATAAACGGAGCACTTCTTTCACTGACCCACTCTATCCTCTTGATGTAGCATTCTTGCAAGTTTGCTGCGGTGCTTGGAGATTAATGTAGACAGAAGGAAACACAGTGCAGGGACTCGGGCTTAGCCATTCATTTTGATGTAAAGAGTATGTAGGAACAGTAGTTAGGGTGACAACCTGGGATTTAGGAAAGCTGTGTTCAATTCCCTGCTTTGCCATGTGTGACGTCGCACCTCTGTGCCTCAGCTCCAAATCTGTGTAATGGGACAACTGTATTTTCCTACTTCACGGGGCTCTCGGGAGACTAAATGCCTTTAAAACTGTGAAGTGTTCCGTTAACCTGACAAAGAGGTCATATAAGTGTATTACATAGTTATGGCAGCATCCAATGAAATGGTCTTAAAAATAATATTAACATCTATCTTTGTGAATTTGATTCCATGAGAATAGACTTTTTTGTGTTTGTATTTCCAGCTATTAATTATTTTTCTGATCCATCCATCGTTCAGGATGTTCCCTGGCCCTGAAAACATGAAAGAGCTTTGTCACAAACTGCGTATTAGATAGAATAAATATTTCTTCCATTTGACAGAATAAATCCCTGGGGCCAACATTTGGTGACCTGGATCTGACTTTTTCTTAAATACCTTATATTTTCTCCTAAAGAAACAGCAGTTAATAAAATACAGTGATGTTTTTTGCAAGGTGTCCTGTAACTCAGAGAAATAGCTTGCAGGTTTGAACTTTGCTCATCTTTCTAGATGTCTTGCCTGGACTCTAGAGATAGGCCAATTCCAATGATTAAGAAGTTCTGTTGGTATCAGCACTATTCAGAGTTTTGGCTGCTTTATCTCTGTCTTGCTTTTAGTCCCAGCTGAAATCAAGAAGTAGAAAGGCAAATTGAATGAGAGTGATTGTTATTAATTAAAAGAGAAAGTTAAAAAGTTACCCAAACTTTTTTGGTGTCTCAAAAACACGTTCAGGTATGCAATGTCTTAAGCTTCTTGAACAAGTTGATATCTATTCCTTCTTTATCTGTGTCCATTCAAGCATACCACACAGTTGATATGGGCCACATAGCTTTATCTGAATCAGTTCTCCCAAAGTCTTAAACTATATAATTAAGCTCCTTTTAGTGACTGGAAAACTGCCACTAAATTTGAAATCTGTCATGGTAATTTCAAGGCTAAAGGAATTAAATTTAACAAGAGATATTATTCCTAATTATTACCCTATCTCCAGCCTTTTGCACTTGCCTAAATTCTTTAAAAGTTTTGTCCCTTCCATAGCCGCCTGATCATCAGAATTTTAATTAACACTAATCAGGATGTTTCAACCGTGACTGCCCATAGATTAGTCTCTTTGGCTTAACAGTAGGTGTTCATCTCAAAACCTCATTGTATTTGTTACTTGGGGTGACACAGCTGTCATGGTTTCCAGGTTTGATACAGCTTTTCCTGAACTTATTTGAATCGAATGAATTAATTTAATTTGTAATTTTAGAGCAGATTACCACTGTTCCATGTTATGGCAGTCTTGCAACAGGATAAATTCTTTTTGGAACCATTTACTGTTGCTATTGATACCATATTCAGATGCAGGGTCTGATTTTTTACCCCAGAGAAGTATAGATTAATTGCTTATACTGGCCACTTTTTTGTTGGTAATTTAGGTTATTGACTTCAGCAAATACCTTCATTGATTTTCTATAATTGTTGGCGTCATGTTTTTCAGTGGTATTTGATAAGCTCCTCTGGAGTTCTTCTTAATAGGATGCGTATTATCACAAAAGGTAAATTCACATACGTGAAACAGGGGGGTCTAGGCATTTGTCCTTCAGGGTGTGAGTGTATCTTGAAGAATAGTGGTTGCTCATCACAGCCCTCAATGGATAAGAAAGAAAAGGTTGATTGGGAGAAGCAGTTTAACTTATTTCCATTTATGAAATTGTTGTCTATCTTTTTTTTTTTTTCCCTGGGGCCAACATTTGGCTTTAGAGCCATTGTTTTCGCTTTATTTTCCTTTTCAATTTCAGTGAAGGGGGAAAAAAAAGAAATGAAAAAAAAAAAAAAGATTTTTAGAAGGCAGTATTGAAAATGGGTGTGTTTTTCACAAAAGGAGGGATACGCTGAGATAAGTCTGTGTAGCAGGACAGGGCAGCTGGGTCACTATGCCCTCTCGGGGGTGAGGTTCCCAGGAGGCTGTTGTGAGGAGCTCTGCATTGTGGCCGCTCTTGGTTAGTGATACTCAGGGAAACACAAAAGTTGCCAACATGGTAGAAGCTGAACAATAAAGAATTTATGGTGCCAGGTTGCCATTACACAGGTAGAAAAAAGCAAGCCCAAGGTTTCTTCCGCATCTTGACTTGTGGCCTGACGTTCAGATAAGATGAAAACACCGTAACTTCCAGTGATTAACCGTGAAACACTAGAAGTGAGGCAGCTGCATTTGTTCTCAAATACAGCCTTAAATACTTTCATCTAGGTGCTTCTTTTTGAATAGCACAGCCTTCTGTGACACCGTAGAGCATTTTTATGGGCAGACTTAATTGAAACAGTCTTATTTATAGTGGTGAATATTCATTCTTGTTAAAGGTGATTCTGAGGGAGGCTAATAAATGTTCTCACTTTCCTTTGCATCAGCTAACGACCTGGAAAACAAATATACTGCCATTCCCTGGGAACCCGATCTTGCTATGGTGGGTTATACTGGATGGAAGTTGTATGTCACCGTCCATTTATTTATTACCCACATCACTCCGGTGCCTGAAGTTCCTACCCCGATGCATCAGGCATAGACTCAATGGGCAGTCCATGTCCCAGAGCTGGCAATTTAAGTCTGAGAGGCGATAGATGGAGCCAAAGAGACAAAGAAGTATGAGGAGATAATTAGAGGAAATCCATCAATGCAATTGGGCATGGTCCTCATGCAATAAAGTTGTGGCAAAGGATTGTGGCAGAAAAGTGTTTAAGAAGAGTCTTGTGAGTTGTACGTGACATACTACGCTGGTATATTACATTTGAAACTAGGCAACTAAGAAAGATCATTTTAATCAGAGAGTTTGCCTGCAGAGACAGTTATTTTTACCACTGATCAGCGGTTGTTTTTTATAGTTCTTAGTTCTCAGTTTAGCTGTCCATGGTTTATCAGACTAAAGGTTGGTTTATCACTTCAAAGGAGACATCATCTGTATCTGTACATCCAGTATCTGAAGGGAGCCTACAGAAGAGCTGGAGAGGGACTCTTTGTCAGGAAGTCTAGTGATAGGACAAGGGGTAATGATTTTAAAGTGAAAGAGGGGAGATTTCAATTAGATATTAGAAAGAAATTCTTTCCTGTGAGGGTGGTGAGGCACTGGAACAGATTGCCCAGTGAAGTTGTGGATGCCCCGTCCCTGGAAGTGTTCAAGGCCAGGCTAGATGGGGCTTGGAGCAACCTGGTCTAGTGGGAGGTGTCCCTGCCCATGGCAGAGATGATCTTTAAGGTCCATTCTATGAGTCTATGATCATCCCTTCATGCAGCTATAAAGCAACATGTAGCTGCAACTTTTACAAGATGAGATATCTCAGCACGGCCATATGAAGTTCTGAAGCTGCAAGCTGACTGGATCTGGTCATGTAACTTTTTTTTTCTGCAGTGATGGTGTTTCATCATTTAAATTGGCAGAAACAACCAGGACACACACCAGTATCCTTTAGCTCAGTTCTTTTACATAACTGAATGCAACATTGCACTGCAGTGAGGGATTTGGAGAATGTGAGCCTGTCCTCGGCACGTAGTCCCTCCTTTCGCAGCCAAGGAGAGAGAAGTGATACTGGCAGAAGGAGCAGATGAATACTGAGATTTCAAGGGCCAGTGCTCCTGTGAGCCATCTGAAGGCTTAAGCTGCATTGCCTGGAAAAGTTCTGCAGAGGAGCTGCCCCTGAACAGGGGCTCCCAGCTCTGCCTTAGAGGGGTCTGTGGGTGAAATTAGTGATAAAAGATGAAAATTTATCTCATCCAGCACTCTCCTCTAATGACTCCTGGCGAGTGATCTCAGTTTGCCTCATAGACATGTACTGAACCCAGCCTCTGTTCTCGACAAAAACCTTTTAATAAAAAATATCATCAAACCAGCAAAAGTGTATTGCAATGAAATCTGGAGTACTTAATGCTGGGAAATAGCCATTGGCTTACAAGATTTTTTCAGGTACCCAATCCTGGTAGTTCTCCTATGAAAAAAATAGGTGCAGGACTTTCATCTGTAGATGCCATTTTGTGCTTAAGGTGTGCCCAGGTAATTTGATTGGGACAATACTTAGGGAGCCCTCAAATGTGTTGCTGCTACCCCAAAGTAGGAAACTCATCCAAAAATCAGGCCACTGTGAGGACTCAGCGACAGCTCATTGCACAGGTAGTCTCTTTCCTGACTCATCCTGAGCAGGGGCCAGGGTGCTGTTACAAGTATTGATCCACTCCAGAAATTTCTAACTTTTGGAAATTATATTGGGTTCTGACAGAAGCAACTTTGGAATAATCACAAACAGACCAGCAGTGGAACGAAAAGCCTCGAACAGTAAAAAAAAACCTTACTTGCACCTTCTCTAATTCTTCTCTTTCCTTCCAAAAGTGCCTCCCTCTCTGAGCTTTTGCAATTACCTCTCATTAGCCATTGACAATAAAGGAAGAGAAGGCATAAATTGGAAGCATGAATCATATCCCAATTTAGCCTGTCTCTTCTGCTAATAAAAAGGCATATGCTTCTCAGATACTCCTCTGCATTAAGCCTAAGAAGGAGGGCAGCAGAGGGAAAGCTGAACCATGCAGACTTTTACGATGAAGTGGTTTCTCTTTTCCTTTAAACAAGAGAATAATAAATTAGAAAACGCTGTTTTTAGAACTGTCTTTATCCTGTACCAGATATGTGCTTAAACTAGTTTTCCATATCCAAACGCGTGGGAGGAAAGCTTGGTTTCTGGTTAAGTGTCTGCATGTCTGGGGTTAGCTGTGTGGCTCTGATGCAGATTGTGTGTGCTTGAGCAGTCTTTATGTAATAATCTGCATTTTACAGCTAAGGAAATACAAGTGCCCTGGCACATGTCATGGAATGGGCTGTATGAGACCATTGCAGTGGGAGGGAACTCGTCCATGTGACATACAAACCTTTCTAGCTCTATGTCGCTGAGTTTACAGGCTTGACAAGAGCATTACCATTTTTGAGGGATTCAGGCACCATAATGATGGAATAAGTCAACAGAACAAAAGGACTTCTTTAAACAGACAGTAAGGACCTGAGAATTAAAACAACACCGGCTCCAGATACTCTTTTTCTCGAAGCAACGGAGGTAATGCAGATTAGGATTACATTGTAATGCTCATCTGACAGTATAAAGCCAACACTTAATGGGAACATGCAGATAGCTTTCAAGTAAATTACATAAAAAACACCAGTGATGATATCCTAGGCAGAAATGAAATAACCCAGCTGATCCAGCCAGGCTGTGGGGACACTGATTATTTCTTTTGAAAAAACCACCATATTTTCATTCTGCTGCAGTGTTTTGTATAAGCTTTCTGTAGTGCTGTACAAGATTCATGGTGAAATGCTCTTTTTTTTATTTATTTTCTGCATAAGGTCCTTACAAGCACCACTTGGCAAAGTTACGGAACTCTGCATTTAGTTTACAGAAAGTTGCAAAAATTTAAACAGGCCAAACCTATTTCACAGAAAGAATCAGATACCAGAGAAAACAAATATGTAGTATCAAAACACAAATTAAATATTGATGACCTCCCAGATTCCACATGGTAGTAAAACAACCCTTGGTACTCAGATACCATAACAACAAGGCCACGTAAAAAGGCTCTGTGAAAAATTTGGTGAAGCTCCGTTTCGTTGCACAGACTTTAAAACTTGCAAGTTCGCTGCTGCATTATTGTGTGTTATTGCACTTTTTCAGGAAAGGAATTAAAACAAGGCAGTAGGCAACGTGCTCTCTAAACTCTTCTAAATTTTCTCTCATGCTACTACTGATGTATTAGTAGAAGGAGAATCTCTCATTTCAGTAAGTGCTAAAAACAAGCCTCTGGAAAAGCGCATTGCGTCACAATTCATTGCATTACAAATCCCAAAGGCTACTGAGAGTTGGAGTCAGCAGTGTGTTGTGAACTGCCTGAGAAGAAGGTAACGAATGTAAAAAGTCATTATCCCCTGTATTTCCAGAGAAGCCAGCCGAGGACCTGGCAATGCCCTGCCTGACACGACTAAGACAGCGGCAGCTTCCACAAGAATTCTGGGGTATGTGGAAGTTTCTGGATGAAACTTCCACAAGAATTCTGGGGTATAATCAGCACCACTTTGTGAAAGTGTGCATAATGCTCCCCACAGGCCAAAAAAGTCCCTCTCTTCCAAGAGTGACACAAATAGAGAAACTAGGGGAACTGGGGCCCAGGACAGAATTTTTCCTTTCTGCATCTTCTGTTATGCTGAAAATATACAGAAGTGGAAGTAAGTGGAAAAGTACAGTTTCTGAGTATTGCAAGTCCAGCCAGCCCTGTCCTGGTGTTCTCCAGTTGTGTCACCATCAGCCACGAAATCAGCTGCTGTTAAGGAAGTGAAGCCGTGGTGTCTTCTCCACTGGGTTTTTCTCTTCGCTGGAAAACTTCCCTTGAACTCCATCTGCCTTTGGGTCAGATCTTCCATGAGTTTCAAAGGTTCCTGGAGGCTCAGGAAGGAATGAGCCTTTCCCATTTCACAGCTGACAGAAGAGTCGTTTGGTAACGGTGGGGTAATAACAAGCAGAACAATTCAGATTAGAAGTCCACAAATCCACTTGACTAACACAGCTCAGGCCAGCAGCGCCAGATAATGAAAGTTATTATACAAAATACAGCCCTTATTTTTGAAGTTAATACTCAGCTTTATCTCCTTTAAGTTCTCTCTGTGAAAACTAGAAATGCTCCATTCTTCCCAGGGCCTTTTCAGACCTGCAGCATGGAGTGTATAATATGCTGATATTGAAGATTTTGTTCCATTTTATACTTGAAAGGCTGAGTCCTCAGCAGTAATCTGCTCAAACCTGCTGCTTTCTGGAGGTGAGACCATGCAATGAGCTCAGAGGTGAGACAGGAACAAAGGCTTTCCATCTGTTTGGGAAAATAAGAGCTGGCACTGAGATTTTTAGGAAAGGGCTTGAGAAATTTTTGTTGGAGTAGTTTCAGCAGAATTTCTTCTGCTGTGGGGCAGACTGCTGGACTGGATAACCTCTGAAGAGGCCCATCCTCCTTTCCATCATTCACCTTTTCTTTCTTGCCTCGGTCATGTTGGCTTAGTGTTTCTGCTTCCCATCCAGGACAGTTTTTAGAAACAAGTATCTGATCCTGTGGTGTCTTTGAGAACCCCCCCAGCTGCATGAGTTGTCCTGCAGATCTTTGGTCCAGCCTTCATGGTTCATCCTGCTCTAGAGAAGAACCCGTCATCTTCACAATCAAGAGGAAACAATGCAAGTTGAGGTATGAAAAAATCACATGTTTCTCTATATTTAAAAATTGTATGAGAATTCCCATGCTATCTTATTAACAGATAAACTCTAATATTATCACCTGTCATGGGAAAAGGAGGAGAACTGGAATATGGTCTTCTGGGAAGTACAATACGAGAACATGTATCACACGAAGTGTTAGACAGTTGGATCCAACAGACTAAGTTTATTTCCTTTTTTATGAATTTCACTAGATAGCTAAATAAAACCCCATAGTGAAATCCCTGCTGAATGCAGCCTTTTTCAGATCTTTCAGAGTTAACTGATTTCAGCCTTAAGTAGTATTGAAGCTTCTTTTAAAGCAGAGATTGTTGCTTCTGGAAGTGCTACAGAAACTTGCCTCAGGCAGGTGCTTTCTCTTCCATTCCTCAGCAACTGGCATAGCTCGCTGCAGCAACTTCACCTGAAGTGTCAACGGACAAAATTTGTCTGTCTGAAGAACATCCATTCCACAAAAAAGACAGCTTAATATTCACTGAGTGCCATCCATCAACTCGGAAGGTCCCACTTTCAGACATGAATTGATTTATTCCTTTCATTGTCCGGCACAGGTGTGGCAGACACCTTGCTCTCTCTAGGCTGCACATCCCATCCACAAGGCACTGGCAAGCTGGCAGGGTTTAATTTTCACCTTCCCCTTCTTAGATAAGCTTCAGCCAGTTAGGAAGATGTCCTTGGCATGGAGTGAGGATGGGAACCCACAGCAGCCACCCACCCTTGATTTCAGACACAGCTGCAGGAATAAGGAAGCCAGAAGCTTCTCACGGACATGGCAGAGATGTGGACACTTGTATATCACCCACACAAATGAAAAGTTTTCCTTACCTAGCCCATTCCTACCTATGTTCTTGTGAAAGAAGGGAACAAAATCCAAATGTCCACAGCAAACTAGGCAAGGATGAGATTGCTATAAAGAATTAAGAAAAAAACCCGCACCCAATAATGACTTGGTCACTGGTGTTGTGGACAACATGAGTTCTAAGGGAAGGATGATTGGTTTTTTTTCACTGCAAGCACCTGAAGGGCATTTATTTGCTTAAAAGTATATTCTCCTCTATGCTTGAGATGGTTTGAAATGCCTTGAGGAATGCAGTCAATTCCCACCTTCAGTTCCCCCCTGCCTTTCCCTGTGGGCTGTCCTTCCAACCAAGAAATGCAAAGGGAAGTGAAGCTGCTCCTGCAGTTTCTGAAGGTCACAGACATGAGGGGTTCATGCCAGATCTTCAGGACAGTCTCTGAGCACATGTTCCAGTGTCATCTTCCACTCACTGCACCCACACGTATGGCTGTCAGCACTTCTGGAGAAAAAATATTAATATTTGCACCTTCTACTGGACTGATCAAGCATCTAACACTCAGCAGGTGGGAGAAGAAATGAGAGAAGATGGAGAAAATTGATTGAGAGACCTCAAAACAAGGAATATTTCCTTTGATGTTCCTTGGGATTGGGTATGGCTCATGTTAATGTCTCTTTGTATCTGGGCTGGCATGGGTGGGCTTTAAACCAGCCACACAGGGAACACAACCTGCTTGTACACACTGGGGCAGCAGCTCTACTCGTGTTTTGAAGGCGGATGCACATGGTGATGCAGGAACCATGGGCACCATAGTCTCTCCAGCAGCTTTTACAAACCAAGGCTATTTAAAGCAGCCCGAAAGTTGCTCTACCTTGTACTGGTGGCAGATTTGGCCTTTGGCCAATGCCAGAATCAGGAGGAGTGGAAAACTGGCTCTGCCTATCTTTGCCTTCCTGCAGGAGCTACGCTGAATGTCACTCTGCTCTGTTAAATCCAGTTTCCTCAGTGCTATTTCTGGTATAAAAGTAGAGGGTCGTTGAAGTTACACTGATCACAAAAACAGTGTAAGAGTGAGGAAAATTAGGTCTGTTCTTCTGTTAGTCAGTGTGTAATTTTTAGCTGGAGCGAGCATATTGCCACAAACCTGTCAGCAAACAAAATGTACCACGATCAGAAATACCTGGGGAGAATGTGCTTACTGATGTGTGAAATGCCTCGGCCGTCGCTCAAGCCATCCTCGCAGCTCCAAGGACAAACAAGCAGCATCTGCGTTAATGCTCTTTGCAATGTTTGGCGTTAGCAGCTGCATCCCTGCTCTTCCTTCAGCTGCGTTTCCATCTCGTGCGAGTGCTCAGTGTCTTCCAGGAGGTTTCAGCATAGTTGTTTTTCCCTCGTTTGCTCAACATCATCTCAGACCAAGTACACCTCAGGCTGTGAGGAATGTAGCTCTAGTTGCCCTACGCCATGGTTAGGTGTTTCACACTGTAATCAGAAGCAGCAACTTCCAGTGAGCGGCTTTACTACTTAAAAGCAGAATTGATTGTATAGTAGCAAGGCTGGGTTCACGAAGGAGCAATTTCTCTTGCACAGACCCCTCTGGGGTAGCTAGATGACCTGGTCTGCACACTGTAATTCTAAAACAGTAGGACAGACAGCTAAACATGTGACTAAACCTTGAAGGAATTTCTAGGATACTCCCAAAAGCCCCCCAGCACACATAAAAAAGCCTCATCGCTCGTGGATTTCTGGATGTACAATTCTGGCACTTGGCACTTTCCCTGTTCCATTAGCAGATGTTGTTCATTGTTTGCAGCCTGCATTCATCTGTCCCTACTTCTTTCTGCTCATCTGTAATCAAGTTCTTGAGCTACAAACGAGCTACTCAACAACCCACTGCCTTATGTTCGTATCATAAACCATTAATCCTGGGCGTGCTTTAGAGGAGGTTTCCATTTCTAGAATAGAGAAGAGAGGTTAATAGATGTTGCACAGACACAAACATCTTGCGTTGTAGCTGGTTGTAATCACTTCACTCAAGGTGTTATTGGTAGCAATCAGCTATGGTCACAAACAACATATTGACCTGTTAGACTACATAACAGTCCATAACATTTGTTTACCCATTTCTTGAAATAATTATTAATTGATTATTAGCCCATTATAACTTATTTATATACTCATCTTTCGTATAAAGTATGACTGTAATGTTAAACTCTAGTATTTGATCTTTAAATTCAACCAATCAAAAAATCAGTAAGAAACAAGTTTTTGAGCATTCGCATCTCTTTGGCTGAAACAGCTGAACTTCAGCACCTAGACCCAGATGCATTTGGACGGGACTTTCTCTGCCTAAACCCTGTGTGTCTTGCCAAGTTGTTCTCCTGTGTTCCCTCTCACGTTGGAGGAGAAACCATGACACTGTCAGAGCAAAACAAATTGAACCCATCTATTTCAGGTCCCAGGCTCTGGATGGATGGAATCACTCTCTGACCCTGGAGACAGGCAACCTGGAGAAACTCTCAGAGAGCTGGGGTGAAGTGAGATCATCCTCACCACTCCTGGCACAGAAGACCAGCTCTGATTCAGCAAAGGACTTCAGGGTGTGCTTAAACCAAAGGGCTGGATGAAGCAGTAGTGCTTAGCTAGGGCAGGGGAGGTATTCCACACCACAAAGGGTGTGCTTCTTCAGGGAGCAGTGTGGCTTACAGGGCATCCAAGCACACAGAATGACTGCAGGTATTTAGATGTTCAGATGTGGAGTGAGGAGCTTAGGTACCAGTGCAGGACACTACTCTGTCACATTAGGAGGTTGGAGGAACCTTGGAAATTTCATCAGGACAGTCAATTCTGAGGCACATTTCTTGAAAGGTCTTTTATCTTTGGCTGTGGTAACTTTCTCTCTCTCTCTGGCTCTTAGGACTAATAACAGCAAAACCAGCTAATGCTTCCGAAAATACTTTGTACAGCTTCCAAGCTGGGCACTGCACTCTTTCTGGTGTGTTTACACTACAGTCATCCTCTTCCATCATCTCCATGTCCTACATCATCAGGCAGCAATGTGTCACAAGATTACTCATCACAAATTAAACTTCGTAACAAGCTGTTCTGAGCTAAAGAAATAAAATAAATAAATTTTGGCAAATTGTATGAGAAGCAGAGGAGAACAGCAGGTGTTTCCAATGGGCAAGTGTTTCCAGTTTGGCCGTGAGTTTGTTCTCTGGACCAGTCTCTAGATAACATCCTCCAGCATCCTGCCAAGGGGAACAATAGGTCTTTTGATCCCAGTGCTGTCCTGGTAGCTACAAACTCTGGGAGAGCTGACTCAAATTCCTTCCAACCTCAACTTATCCAAAGACACCCAAGATTTTCTTTATCCTCTATCCCTGACTCTCCCCAGCTATAATCCAACACCTGCATTTGAGCCACTGCAGGCAAAGGTCCAAAATATTCTCAAGAGGACTGGAGTAGTGAGAAGGCGAAAGACAATCTGCCATGATATAAGGTGGGTAATTCCCTATCAACGCCTGAGCAAGCACACAGACACCGTGGCAGGGAGCCTGACAGATGGTTAGAGTGGGAGCAATGGGCTTTTATTCACCGAGGCATGGCCGCCTTCTATTTCTGTTTGAAACAAAGACGTAACCTGGATAACAGTTCTCTGCTTGTTCACATAATCAGCCCAATTCAAGGGATGGATGTTCACACGGTGTGCATTGAAACTGAGCATTGTCCCCGCTACTTTTTCCTCTACATCCAGAAATGTTGGTCTATCTTTCCATCCCTGAGTGATTCTTCATTTCCAGCCCACCATCCCTTTTGGAACTGGCACTTTGCAAGTGGGGCTCAGGCCAAGGGCAGCTCAGATGCCAAGTCCTCAGCTGCTGTGCCTGGGCATGGCACCGCTGCCTGATTGCAGCCTGGCGTGGGCAGTAATGGATCTTGTGTCCCCTTTTGGGATGCCTTTGCTGTCCTTGGATGCTGTCTTGCGAGGGGATGCCATGGCTCTGCCCTCTGGGGTAGGAGAGTACCCACCACTAGCACAGTCTCTGAGTAGGGAGAAAGGACTGAGGATGGGGAAAAGGGCTGAATTTCTCCTCTTTTCTGGGTAAATCTTAACTCTCCAAGGATCCAGTCTTGGCAGCACACAGGGGAAAGGGCTCTGTCCCAGAGATGGGCTGGCCTGCAGCAAGACTCCAAGCTGCACTCCACAGGCAGAAAATACTTAAAACACTTTCCTTTTGTTCATTTACTCTTTGTTTCATCAAACCATCAGTGCAGACAGCCTACCTCTGATGTTGTCTTTCAAGTGATTTCCCTCACCACTTTCACAAACACAGATTTATCCTTCCTATAGAGGTGAACCAGGGATATGTTAAATATGAAAAGAGAGAGGCAGGTAATCAAACACCTGCTCCCACTAAAACAAAGCCTTTCCTCTTCACAGGCTATTGAGCACCACTGAGGAACAGCAAAAGCACTCACCAACCCTAACCCGACCCAAGGTCCAGCCTTTAGATTGGGCAAATCTGGGTCGTAAAAGCAAAAATATGAACCACACTCTAAGCTCTGGTCTCAGCTGCTCTGCCCAGGTCAGAGAAGATTTTGGAAACAGGCTGAGAGAGCTGGGGGCTGTTCGGCATGGAGAAGAGAAGACTCTGGGGAGATGTTATTGCAGTCTTTCAGTATCTGAAGGGAGCTACAGAGAGCTGGACAGGGTCTCTGTCAGGAAGTATAGTGACAGAACAAGGGGTAATGGTTTTAAATTGAAAGAGGGGAGATTTAAACTAGATATTAGCAAGAAATTCTTTCCTGTGAGGGTGGTGAGACACTGGAACAAGTTGCCCAGAGTAGTTGTGGATGCCCCGTCCCTGGAGGGGTTCAAGGCCAGGCTGGATGGGGCTTTGAGCAACCTGCTCTAGTGGAAGTTGTCCCTGCCCATGGCAGGGGGGTTTGAACTCGATGATCCTTAAGGTCCCTGCCACCTCTGAAAACTACAGGTGCTGTCACTGCTGCCTGTTCCCATCATCAGGCAGAGAAAGCACAAATATTAAGTGGATAAATATGAGAAAAAAATGCCTTTTTTACTCTTGCTAGAGCCCTTGAGGCTGGTCTACGCAGGTGTTGTTGCCTCTGTAGATCCCACCAACTTTGGCCAGACTTGGCTGTGCTTGGCCTGTCTTGCTGCTGCCAGTCCTGGGGTCACTGGGCTGTGGTGGCCACAGTCTGGGAGCCAGCCTCAGCACCCCCATCTGGGCAACCCCAAATTCTGACACACAAAAGCTGTCTGTCACCAAAAACTGGTTGCCTCCTGGCTGGAAAACCAGTGACAGATGAGAGTGATTCTCCTTATAAAGCCATCACTCCTAGACCTTCCAGGACTACATTTCTCTGGCTGCACAGCAGATGTAACACAACCTACAAGGACATCCGTAGGGATGGGCAGAGGGACAGTGATCATGCTGCCACTTCTCCCAAAGCATTCTTTTTTCTATTGCTGCTCACATAGCACATACCCATGACTCCCTGGCACTGCCCCAGTCACAG
Organism: Pedionomus torquatus; assembly: GCA_013398155.1. NCBI lineage: Eukaryota > Metazoa > Chordata > Aves > Charadriiformes > Pedionomidae > Pedionomus > Pedionomus torquatus. Next base: position 264,473 of record VZRU01009335.1, read on the forward strand.
TGGGATGACCCCAGCTTCCAAACAAGCCCATGGGATGGGCATTTTTTGCTTTCCTGAAGGACTTGTCTCATGCAGACATTCACATGCAGCCACTCTGAGGCTCCAGGTGACTTGGATGCACTTGGAGAATGGTGTTTTACAGTACTGAGGGGAAAAAAAACACAGGGCCAGAGGATAAAATCAAGCCCAAAAGCCAGAAGGATTTCTATACCCCAACTTTACCACCTTTTGTGAGACAGCAACACTATGAAAGCAGCCCAATAGTGCTGCCTGATCATAATACTCATCTGGTTCCCTTTGCCTGCCTTGTGAAAGGCAGCAGTGCCCTCAGAAATGTCAGCCCGAATGTCCTCAGTCAGATCGCTGGTTGCTCACGAATTCGTGATGGTTTCTCATTGCCTCTAGTGGCTGATGAGTGACAACTTCAGCAAGAGCTTCACATGATGCCCATCAGCAGGCAATCAGGCATCTTGTATTTCTCTTCCAGCTCTCCATGCAGGAGGGTCATTTTCTCTGGCTGGGCCAGGAGCCCCCTGGTCCTTTCGGTGCCACTTTAGTCCACAGCTTGAAAAAAGAACTTTCTCCAAATCAAACACCGTCTGGGACCAACTGCCAGGGAAATAAGCACATTTATCATGTGGAGTACGGTGACACCAGCCCTGGAGAGCTCTTTCCCAGATCGGATGCTGAAAAAATCCCTTCTGATGCTGACTGCTCTGAAAGGCTTGAGATACAGAGCTATGTGTTTCAGACAAGCAGCCCCCAAAAGCAAATTTGTACAAGTCTCTGTAGTCTGCACTAGAGCTCCAATTGTAACCAGAAGGAAATAGGCTGCCAAAATAGAGCGTGTTATACACACAGCGGCTTTATATACTCATCTGCACCGTGAGTGCTGTGCACCACCCATTGTAGTGCTCTCCTTCTTGCCCGTATTTCATTACAGGTTTGCCATTTCTCAGTGTGTAAAAATAGGATGTGCTGGCACGGTTTAAATGGTGCTAAGAGCACCGTGGAGAGGCGCAGCCATAGCTGCGAGGGGAAGGAGGAAACGGGAGTTCTCCTGAGCAAAGAGCAATATCAAGCAGACGCTGAACCGACAACCTCTGCTGCTGAAACCAAAATGCTCTGGCAAAAAGCCACCACCACATCCACACATACAGCAACCGGCGGCCCCGAAGGGGCGAGCGCGTCAGAAATGCACTCGGCAAGTAAAGCCTCAGCTGTGTAAGATGCTGCAGAGAGGACAATGTTTTACCCATCTGAGGCAAGGTTGGAGGTTGGAGGGCAATTTTCCATGGCTTTCCACCTTGTAAAAATAAAAAAAAAAGGCTACACAGTGGTGCAGGTTTCACACCTCCCCAGGGTGATTCAAGTGAATTGAGAGAGAGAGGTCTCCAGGGCTGGTTTTCCGAAGGCACTGCGGGTTTTGCCCCGCTGCAGCCTGAGCAAAATAGTGCTCAGTGCTATCCCAGACACACAGTTTTTAGCTGTGTCGCACACAAGGTGTGCTCCTGGTGGGTTTTTGTTTGATGTTTTGATTGCAGTGCACACTTGCAGCCCAGAAGGCCAATCGCATCCTGGGCTGCATCAAAAGATGTGTTGCCAGCAGATCCAGAGAGGGGATTCTGCCACTTTACTCTGCTCTGGTGAGACCCCACCTGGAGTACTGTGTGCAGGGCTGGAGCCCTCAATATAGGAAGGATATGGACCTGATGGAGTGGGTCCAGAGGAGGGCCACGGAGATGATCAAAGGGCTGGAGCAC
>VZRU01009335.1:269777-291412 GCA_013398155.1 Pedionomus torquatus
CCTAATTTATTTTTTTGGTTATGGATTGATAAAAAAGCAATTGGATGAATAACTGTATCGTCTGTATATTTCCCTGACTTGAAAATGTTCACAAGAAGATGGGAGTTTTTTCCATGCCTTTTAGGAGACTATTTCACAGAGATTTTGTCCTGTTTCTTAGCTCAGACTTGCCCTTCTGTCATTTTTATCGTGTTCTCCTTAGCATCACGGTTTGGTACACACAAAATAATTCCTTTCTGTCTGCCTGAACACAGTAACTATAACTCTAGTCATTTCTCAGTAAAGCTATATATATATTTAGTTCATCATCTTTCCTCATAAATCAATCTTTTTCAACTCCAAAAATCATTTTAGCTGCTCTTTGAGTTGTCTCCAATTTGTGTTTTTTTTTTTTTTTTTTTTTTTTCCCTTGGTAATGAGGTGGCCCAGAACTGAAAGTTGTATTCAAGGCAGGCTGCCACCAAAGTGATGGGAACCAGGATGATTTCCATTATCTGCTGCTTGACACAAAACTTCATGTGAATACATTGCAAGAAAAGGTCTGCTCTTGCAAATGTAATAGTACTGAGAACATACACAATCTTTATGCTCTGCACTTAAAAATGGGGATCTCAGGCACCTGGATTTCCTCAACTATCATATTTTTCAATCCTGAAACTTTGCCCCAAAAAGGGGGAATTTGGCCTTTTGGCCCCGATTCCAGACGCCAGTGTCTAGGTAGCTGGGGACTTAAATATGGGAGCTCTCAACAAAACTGTTCACTTACAGTGAACAATGGTGCAGTTACAGGTGTAATTATTTTAGCAGCTTGATCCACCGTCTCTTCATTTGGAAATATCAGGCCTACATCCTAGATGAGCCGAGATATTTTATTATTCATATAAATGAATAAAGAGCAAGTAGAATAAAATCAGAGCTTGGTTTTCTTCAGTATTCCCTCCAGCTCTCCTAAGCTGATCACCATCAGGCAGAGGAGATATGGACATCCCTCTCTGTGCATCATTTTTGCTACAGGGATCAGAGTAGCCAGGAGGGGTTCTGTGATCCACCCCGGTGTAGCCTAATCTATAGGTTTTCCTCAAAGAAGAGCCTGTTTGCAGCAGAACACCTCACTGAGAAAAACACCTCATCTACGTTCAAACATTTCCACTGGGGAGGCTGTCCCCCCCAAGACCTTGACCAAGCAGTACACGATTACTGATTAATTAGTTAATAATGAGTGTCTTTTGAGCTGGCAGGCTAAAGGCAGTAACAAGCAGCATCCCAGAAAAGTGCATCATCAGGCCTTTCTTTCAGCTGTGCTTGGCCAGCAGAGAATGCACTGACCACAAATTAGTTGTCTTGGTACAAAAGACAGCACAAATTTTTCTGTAATTCAGGTTTACATAAGGCAGGTTCCAAGGCCAAAATCAGACTTGTAGCAGGGATGAACTTATCCCATGCTCTTCTCTCTCCTCTCACAGGGTGTTGTCACTGCTTGCAAAGCAAGGAAAGACTGGTGGGTTGCAGTGAGGGGACAGGACTCATGGTTGCATCACTTGCCTGGAAAGACCACAAGGTCTGGTTTTGCATTTCTGGCTTGGCTCCTTTCTAGCCTCATGTGGGAAGATGCCACTGAGTCCTGAATCCTCCTGGTGCTACCCAAAAGTGCAGTTTCATGTTACAACTGCTGTAATGGTGGCTCTGGTTAAGAATGCCAGGGTCCAGGACATTCTTTGCTCCTTAAATCCTGCCCTGTTGTGGGTTACTGACTCCTTGGTTGCACTGGGACATCTAGAGGAGGCAATGAGGAGAAGATGGGTTCCAGCCAAAGGAGAAGATGGGTTCCAGCCTTCTGCTGCTGAAGACCCACCCGGGTCTGTGTGCAGACCTCTACCTTAGCGAAACCTTTCAGGTCTAACTCTTTTCCTTGAAACTGTAAAGGCAAAGTCATGTCCTGTTTTCTGCAGTGTGTTATCAGTAAGACTGAGAACAGCAGAGGACTGATGTTGCAACATGCAAATGAAAAGCGAGCTCAAAACCACTGTGACATTTCAAACTTGCCCCTTCACAGAGGAAATCTTGGACCAAGCCTTGCTCCTGACACCTTGCTGGTCTCAGGCTTTCTTTTGCATTATCCAGAAGTCCTGTTCCTCCTTGCCCTCCTGGAAATGCAGTGTTCAGCTTCTGAAATCCTTCCTCAGCTCCAGCTCATATCAGGTCACAGGCCTGAGCTCAAGCCAAGCTCTCTACTTGAAGCATTTACTGATCCATTTTTATGGTACAGCCGTCACATAAATACAGCACCAAGTTCTCCTTATTGCCACCTGGGGACTTGGTAGCCAGTCTAACAGCCCTGTTATTTTGATGTTAAACAGAGCAGTAAGGGTAGAGCGAAAACAAAAATCAAAACCCAAACCGAACAAGGTCCCCCCACCGTCAACAGGATTTCTCAGAATGATTTCCTTCCATCCACATGCCGGTGCGACAGCGGCTGCTCCCAGCTCCTTGCATCAGTAATGGCAAAGAGCAAAAATCAATAGCAGGAAAGGAGGATCGATGCTAACAGAAATGGCAAGTTTTGTTTTAAAAGATTTTGGCAGAGGGGTTTTAAAAAATGATGCCATCTGTGATATTTCTCTGCATCGACAGCATGTGCTGTGGATAATGCCAGTCCCGTATCAATAACATCTGCTAATGCCACTTTCTGAGCAGCGTAATCAATCCTGCCCAGCAGGCCCCGGGGTAGAAAACTAGGCTCACAAACCGTGCCTGCCATCTGCATCCCTCCTGCCCTCATCTGAAACCTGCCTACCCTCACCCAAACTGCCTGGTGAGGCCACAGCTAAAGGCATGTGGCAGGACACATCCTAGGGGTCTCATCCTGACATGGTGCCAAAACCCACCAGTTACTTTCTTTGCAGCTTGTCACTCTTGAAGGCAACCAGCAGTTTTCCACAAGCACCTTTGCACCCCTGTCCCCAGCTGGCACGAGGTGGCTCCTGTGCCATGGCAAACCCCACATGCCACCATGAGTATGGTCACCTGGGGACTCTGGCATGTCACAGGGGCAGAGCTGGGCTGTTGCTGTGCTCTAGAAACGTATATGGGGCTGGGCAAGTGCATTTTGGTCAGTCTGTGAGATATGTAGGGATGTTATCAACACTCTCAGGAATGGCAATGAAGGGTTCAGGGAATGTTCTACCACACCGTTGAGGGCACGCAGCCCTGTGGTACCTCTTAGCTCTTACCCCAGGGAGAAAGACTGTGTGAGGTGGCTCTTGCAGAATAGTTCTGCCTGTTTGTTCTCATGAAGTCTCTTGAAATCTGCTGAGATTTGAGCTACCACCCAACTGTCAGTCTCACCCGTCGTAAAATACCCAGATTCCCGCTAGAACATTTTCTTTGCATGTCCTGGGTCTGTGCTGGCCCCAAGCAGCAATAGGAGTGCTGGGGGTGGAGTGTCCTCCATGCCAAGCAGCATCCTCTACATCCCCAAACCCAGACTCTCCTAAAACAGTTCTCTAATGTTGCAGTTACAGGCTATTCCTTTGAATTTGATAACAAAGATCACTGGGCAGTTGCAGAACAGCAATGGGGTGGGAGCAATTGTGTTCTCTCTTGGGGCCAGACAGGCTAGTGGCCTTCAGCACACAGCCCTGCAAGCAGCCATGAGGGTTTGCCAAAGTGTAATGGAGATAAGAATAAATCAGGTAAAAGAAAACGAGGTCAAAACACACATATTTGATAGAGAATCTGAATAAACAGAGGAACTGATCTCATCTGATATCCCTTTCTACAGAAAAAATGGGCTGGGTCCCTTGGGGAGGGTGAAGCCATAAAGTCCACGTGCTGAAGGGAACATTTCACCTGGACTGAAAGGAATTGCTTTTCCCTAGAGTCTGAAATGTCTGGCAAACAGCATAATTTTTTTGAAGAAAGGTTTTACTTTTCGTAGACCTGAAAACAGTGATTTCAGTTTGACATCCATTTTTAGCCAGATTGTGAGCATTTATTGCTTTTTCTCCATGTACAGATAAAGCAAATGCTCCCTTCAGAGTTGTTTGCTCTCAGTAGCACAGAGCCAAGCAGTTGTTTTAATTAGAGGATTTTCTATAAACAAGGGCATTTCCCTAATACCTTTCCTGTGTCAAGACTGAACAGAATGGGAAACAATGCAAAAATTGCTGAGAGTTATCCATGACAGCAAATACAGTCCAAAATAAGGGAAACATGGCCAATACCTGACCCAGAGCCCAAACACCCAACTGCTGGGGCTCACCAGCAGTGTCATCAATGGAAACCTCTGTCCCTCCAACATGCAGTGGGGTGTTCACGACCTCACTGCGTGTCTCTGGGAGCAGCATTATGCAGTTATAGGCAATGCACAACCTCAGCAGCAGTGCTACTGCACAAGGACCATTTTGGCACTTGCTGGAATTTGGGAAAAATGGAGCAAAAAGGAGAAGGAGAATGACATGGTGAACTTGGTTAGATAAAGCTTCATTTGTCAAGGAACGGTTGAGGAAAAAGGCTGATGTATTCCAGCCTGTTGTATAGTCTATTACAGAAGCAATCTATTTTTGTTCTGCTATTATGCCATGGAGAATTCATCTCTCTGCAACAGTAGAAGCGATAAAGGAAAAAATTGGCCCTTTTCCTGTAAATCAACTCCAGTACTTTGGGGTGAGTTGTACTTGGTTTCCTCACAGCTGAATGCAAGACTGTACATTCCCAAAGGAACCCTGTAGTGGAAGCCAAGGTGCTCTTGAAGATCAAGTGCAAAACTCAATGACCCAGGACAAAAAAAACAAGTCTCAAAAATAATCAGCCTGAGCTGGCATCTGAACTGCAAAGTAAATCAAACACTTGGAGCTTTGAAAAGTTCAAAAGGCTTTAAGAAAGATAAAATCACTTGCCACTGAGCTTCTATTTAGAGTCTTGATTTTTATATTTTTTTTTAAATACAAAGAAATATTTCCAGGGAGCTGCTACAAATTCAGTGTCATTGTTTGGAAAAAGAAAAGGCCAAAATTCTCCATCTAAGAGGAGGGCTGAACCTCTAGATGCTGGAGGACACAAAGCCTTTGATGACAGCCAAGATGTGAGCATTCGATGCGTTCCCTAGCAGAGGTGCTGCCATGCACATTGAGATGTGGTTATGCCTTATAAGGACCATCTTAAAACAATTCAAAGCAAAAGCAAGTGCTTTGCCTTCATCCCATTTGTGCAGTGATATCAAAAGCCATCCTAGAGCAACAAATGGAAAAAAAAAGAGCTTGGAAAATGTAGACCTTTTTTCCCTTTCTTTTGTATCGCCGTCAGGGGCCTCAGGGGTGGACATGGACCCCAGTCCACCACACAGTCATTCGGGGTGGCCAAGAAGCCTTACACTGAAAGTTATGTAGAGATGCAGCTTCTGCTGGCCAGCAGCTGTGAGATGCACACCCTGGACTTCATGGACACTTCATGAACAGCTCTTTGCCCAGAAATGCAAGGATAGGGTAGGACTATGCCAGGCTCACAGGTGCCGCTGTCCCTCGCAGCTGGGAATGAGTCTCCCAGGGAACACAAGAGGCTCAGACCTCCCAGGAAGGCTTCCTCTCCCACTTACTGCTAGAAAACAAGAAAACCCCACATCGCCTCTGCCCCAGGAGAAGACAAACAACAGCAGGTCAGTGTGGACAGACAGGTGGGGAAACCAAAAGAAACGGTAAGATATCGCAAAACAGCACTATCAACACCCCGGTTCTCCAACCATGTCAGGCTGCTGTAGGTGTGCAAGGCAGTATCTCAACAACAGAGTCCCTGCAGCCTCCAGAAGGTCAGCCAGAAACCACATTTTCACTGCCTCTGGGGCTGTGAGGGGGTGTTCGGGGCCAGCCAAGCAAAGCCTTCACGTGCCGTCCGACATGGGCTCTCGCTACCTGGAAGGCAGAGATGAGTGTTGCACTGATGATATTTGGATTAATCTACATTATTTTGCTAAATGGCTGCTTAGCTCACTGCAGAGCAGGGAAACTTGTTTGAGATGGGAGAATGTCTTCTCCTGCTCAAGAGCTGGGTGCCTTGTCCTTCTCAAGCTTTTGGCACAGCTGGCCAAACGCTGGATGGGGAAGGGTGCAGCAAGCTGCTCTGGTGAGATGCTCCAGGGCTGCAGAGGATGAAGTGACCCCTGCGATGCTTTGGGAAGCTTTAACAATAACAACAACAACAACAACAAAGAAGTAGGGAGAGAAAAAAAAAAAAAAAAAAAAAAAAGATAAAAAAGAGAAAAATCTAAAGGAAAAAGACAGAAAATAGAAAAAGTGTAGAGTATGATACTAAAGCATGGGCTGTCCTTGTCCCCTGCTCTCTCTGGAAGGGTGGGCAATGGAGCAGCAAGAGAGGTGACAGGGCATGAGTGTCTGGTGGGGAGGGAGCTGCAGTCACTCTTCTTACTGTGGGGACCTGCCATGCATGTCCCTGGGAGCTGCTGAGCCGGTAGCACTCAGCAGCCTCCTTTCATGGAACAAAGCAGGGAGAAGTGGGGAAAGCAGCCAAGGAGGGAGAAGCATGAAGGAGGGAGCAAGGCACTGGAGCAACCAGCAAGGAGAAAACCCACTGGTCCCTGACTGGCCTCAGCTCTTCCCTGAGGCACCCAGAAAAGCCACTGCCTGGGTCACAGAGGGATTACGGTGATGTATGGTGCAGGGAGCAACCTCTGGGGAAAAGGATGGTGTTGTTTACGTGATTTATAGCAAGATAAGATGATTTATAATGAATGAATAATTAATTCCTACACAACTTAACTGGAGCTGCAGCACAAACCTGACACCTCCAAACAGCAAAGTGCTTGATTTGGCCCCCTCTCCCCAGCACTACTATCGTTCATCTTTAAAATTTATGAAACAGAGGGTGCCAGGAGCTTGGTTCAGCCAGGGTGGCTGCTGCATGCAGCCATGAGTGTCTCATGGTGCCCATGAGACATGATGAACCTTCCCTCCTGCCTCGGGAGCCTTAGTTGTCTTCTGCATTTGTTCTGCCATGTGTGCAAGCACCCCTGTAGCCTCCTTCCTTCCTACAGTTTTAATGTACTTTTTATTTATTACACGCTGGCAATGAGCTTGGCGCTGCAGAGGGAGCAAAAGGAGTTTGACCCTGCTCCCAAGCTGCTCGGCTGGAGAGAACAGGGCAAGCAGGAGGTACCTGGAAACACCAAGCAGAGCAAAATGCCTCCAGACAGACCCATAAATCCTTCCCATGGGATGTTGAGGGCCATGGGGATGGCACAAGCTTTGAGTCCTTGCTGGCCACCTAAGAGGCCCACGATGACAGTTACGGGCATGGCTCAGATGCAAGCCCTGCACCATGAGCCAGATGGACAGGGAGAAACCTCCCCAAGGAGCTGCACCCCTTGGTCCCACGTGGGGTGACTGTTGACTGTTGATAGTTCAATTCTTGTGGGAAAAAGGGAAAAGCAGCCAAGAAACTGAGGGTTTTGGAAGAGACCCAGGGTCTCATGTTCTGGCCTTCCTGCTCACAGCCTGGGAGATGGTTTTGGTGATAGCTGCTGGAGGCTGAGGCTGTTTTTTAAATCTCAGGAGATATTTTTGAATATTTTTCTGAGTTGACTGGGTTGTAACATCCCAATTTGCATTGCAGACATTTAAACTTCTGCTCCCTGTTTTCCATTTTTTGCTTAAAAACATTTTGTGGAATGAAAACAGGCATTTTTGAGCTGCACTAATTTTAATCTAATTTCGGACAGGTTGGTAAGGTAAGGTCAGCATTCTGTCAATGACAAATTTGATGAAAACAAAGGTCTAGACACCAAAATGTTATGGAACTGGATAAGGCTTTTTTGACTGCTGTCATTACAATTGATAGTTCTATTCAGTCACTTGAAATTTTATTGATTTTTTTTTCCAAGCACTCCACCTTAAACTTATTTTTCATTTCAAGAAATCAATACTATGGATCCTTTGACACAAGGCATGCAGCATTCTGCCACAACATGTATTTCGTGATGGAAGGAGCTGGGATTTATTTTTTTCTGCTCACATCTTTCATCATGAAAGTAAACCAAAAATCTCAGTTACTTATGAAAATACAAATCTGGAGAAAACTTCCTGCCCTTGGTTCTCTGCACTAGATCACCTGTGCTGCTCTCTGCCATGGAGGAATTTTTTTTTCCCTGAAGCCCTGCTGCTGGGGAAAGGCAGAGCCATGAATGTGCGATGAGGTTCATCTACCAGCTCTGGTAAGTGGAATTTTTTCTTCTTCTTCTGTCTGTTTCTCTCTCTTTTTTTTTTTTTTTTTTTTTTTTTCTCAATTCTGCTTTTCTGGGCACAGGTGGAAAACCTTATTCTGCAATTTCATCAATAGAAGTTAAAAAATGGGTTTTTCATGGGCAAAAGGCTCTGGGCCGGAGCATTGGGTAATGTCCTGCTGCTAAGGTAGATGGACTCCAGGTCAGGGTACACGACGGGTAAAAAACCACATGGGGCATTGAAGTCTTATCAGGCACAGGTCTCCATGGAGCTCGCTGGTGAGACCAAGGGTGGGCGAGGATCCTGGCCCACCAGGGACACCACTTTGTTGATTGTGGGGATCTGCACCACCTCCTTCTCCAAAACCACACTTTCAAGCCCACCTACAACAGTCCTGGTCTGGCCTTTAAACACCCACCCAGCCAAGCCATATCAAGGGCATGGAGAGATTGCATCATGTGAATTCAGGTGACTCAGCACGAGCAAAATCTGTGTTTTGGGGCAAAATATGAGCAGCAGCAGAATATGCTGCCCTTCATGACCAGCCTTGAGTAGCTCTGATGGTTACCTTCACGCTACCCATTAGATGGATGAAGGACAGATACCCAGTTCCTAACTTTCACATCATGTCTCCATGCTACATTTTTCCTAGGAAATGTATAATTTTCAAAGCCTAATCTGTGCTTGAAAAATGCCCACCACTTTCTTCTGTCAGGAGAGCTCTAGGGAACAGAAAGGGCACGGTCAAATCCCTTCTCAGCCCGAAGGAGATGACCCTTCTGGTCACCTGAGGTCCTCAGAAACCCCCTGTGCTGTGGATCAAGCCATCTTTCTGACTGATAAATAATTTAGTTCTGAGTGTTATGAATCCCTGGCTTTTTATGAGTATAGAAATTTATTACAAGTACAGAAAGTCTCACCTTTATAAATAATTAAAGTTGGTTACACACAATGCTTTTAGCAAATGATCTGAAATTTAAGTGAAAAAATTGAATGTTTGTCCCTCTTCATCCCTGTGATAGCAGTGTAAGAGCATATAGGAGGGGGGTGAGTGGACTACATCTTTCTTCTAAGTCTCTCTCTGACCCAATGGATTTGTGACTACAACTCTGTAATTCTGAGGTATATAAATTCAGTTGAGAGAGCAGGAGGAGAGGAGGAGGGAAGCTTGCAGTCAGCATTTGTATAGGTGCAACAGGTATAAAAAGACAATATCCAGCATCCATATCTTATTACATCCACCACTAAACCAGAATGCTATTAGCAGTCGGGGCACAACAGAGGATGGGAGGGGAGATAAAGAAATAAAAGAAATCAGGATTGATGTTCTCTTCCTGTTTTTGTTATCTTACAGAAAACAGCAGCAGAATACAAATCAACCCACCCCATGTACAGGAGGGTGGGATCATTTGAGACTCTTGTTTTATGGCTGAAATAAATTCAGTCGTTGGGAGATGAAACGTTCTATAAGTGTAGAGAAAACCTAACCTTTTGCATGATTTTTTTCCTCCAGTCAAGAGCTTTCGGAACAGAGAGTGGTGTGAAGGGAAACACTAACAGTGGCTCGCTCAGCTAAGGATGGTCACAATTTTCCCCTTATCAGAAGAAATGCTCAGGTAGATTTCTTCCACTCCTTTCATGGCAACTCCTTCCTGGATATGACAGCAAAATGGCACATAAGGAATTGTTACTCATTTGAGAAAAAAAAAAAAAAGGTTTTTAAAATAATATTTTAAAAGGGAAATGAGCTGGCTAGGGAAAAAGTATGTGGGCAAAAATGGAAAAAAAAATGTTTTCAAGTTTCAGCAGAGACTGACGATCTAGTTCTTTCTCATCTGTAGTTCACCTGAAAACACAAGTTTATGCACACTACAGACCAAATGAGCATCTGTTACACTTCTAAAGGAGTCTGCATTTTCCTGAGAACATACAAACACAACAGCCACCAGGCTGGCAAAATGGCCACCATCTCCTGCTCTGCTCTAGGGGCATTGCCAAGCTATTTCCCACGTTACAACACACCTTGAAAAGCAGGAGAGATTTCACAGCTATCTGTAGACTGGACATAGCAGCAGCAAGAGCTGCAGTTGAACTGAAAATCTCCGTGACATATTCCCTTTTTCATGTCTCTTGTAGATTAACACACTATTCAGACAACTTTTCAGGCTTGTGCCCTTTGCCAGAATACATTGATTTGCAAGGTGGAGTCAAGAAATGAGCTGTTGTTATAATATCACTCCTAAGCACACAGCCTGTAAATTTCCATCATAGCAAATGTCCCAGAGCGACTGGGATGCTTGGGGTTCCCGAATACATTGTGCCCAGATGGTGATTTCTCTGCAAAATCAAACCACACTCCAAAGCAAAGGGCACTTTTCAGATCGGTGATGAAATTCTTAATTATGCAGCATCTACCACAGCAGTACTAGGGAGAAGCAAATTCACTTACAAATTATGCACATACATCAAAACCACCCTCTGTTTCAGAGACAAATGCCCAATCAATCTGATCTATTTTGCCATCTACAGCAGACGCTGCATCAGGCTATTTTATAACTATAAATTTTAATATGTCTTTCCTCAGTAGAGTCAGTCAACTTGTGATTATCCAACTTGGGGAGGGAGCTGAACTAACCCAAATAAAGTAAAGCACAGCCGAACACCACCAGCATAAATCAGATTGTGAACATAAATGTTTTGAGTTTTATATTAATCTTAGTGAAAACTGGAGTGACGATGTAGAAAAAGGTCAAAGACAGGAATGAAAGCGGTTTCTTTTTGGAGTAACACGGTTCATTCTGAACTGGATAATCTGCCCATACATAATTAAAAGTCGACAGCATCTGTATTGTGAGCTAGGTGAGAGATTCAGGCAAAAAACAAAGTTGATTTTGTTTCAGTCTTTGCTAGGACTCTGCTGCCTGCTCCAGGTGATGGATTAAGACGGAGCTGGGATGCAATTCACAGCTCTGTCCCCTGGGCAGCCTTTCGGGAGAAAGGAGAGCAGCGATGGAACAAGTGTAATCCTGATTGCTTGGCAAAGTGTAACGTGCTTCCAAAACACAAGGGGCAAGGCCACAGACAAGGGTTTAAATAAAACCAGCCTGTGAGAAAAAGATCTATTGCTAAGTTGAAGCTGCAGCCAGTGCCCAGCTGGGTGGGGAGGACAGACCAAAGGCGTTGGTTTCATCAGAACTGGGTCGAAGTGACCATCACACATCTTTTTTGGTGCTATGATGTGCACGTATAGGAGAGGCAGATAATGGTTAGAAGAAATTTTGTATGTTCAATAATCATCCTTTTTTGCACATTCAATAATCATCCTTACAGTGATTTGATTCCCTATTACATTGTTCTGAATTACATTAGAGGTAGCACACAGAATAAAGATTGGGTTCCCTCGTTCTTTTATGCCTCTAAACCCAGCTGGAATGCTGGAAAACAATAAAGCTCCTTTCTCTCCCCCCAACCCCCAAGCCCCCTCCCTTTACTTAAAGGAAAAGGTGCTTAATAGCAGTTTTAAGATTAAGAAGGAAATGGGTATTTAAAAAAGAAACGTATTCTCTTGGGTCACTATGAAAAGCTGTTTCATTATTGCCTAGAACCAATGGAAATAAAGCCAGCATGTCATCAAATCCTTAATACGGCATTAGATCTAATTGAATCTTTTGCATCTATTTTTAATGAGCAGCTCGTTTGTTTAATGTGATGGCTACATAATTATGAGTATGAGTTTGTTCTCTACTTGGGACATATTGGATCTAATGGGATGATATTTAATTAGCATCTCTCAAGGAATTATAAAAAAACTGGCTGCCAAGCTTAAAATACAGTGATTTATTCCTTGCCCACTGGACTGATGAGCCTGCACCCCATGTCCTTGTATCATGTCCCTGAGGAACCAGGTCTTCCATCTCGGGTTTCTTCATCAGCATCTAGCACTGCATCTGTGGACGGGAACCAGCCCAATACCCACACAAGCAAATATATTACTGGGTAAGATCGTCTATAAAAAGAGTTAGAAGCCTGACATTAAATGTGCAAGAGCGAGCAATGGGAAGGAGGACACAATCCAGCTGTTGAAACAGTGGCACGCATTGGGAATACACATCTGTTTTCACAGAAACAGCATTTCTGTTTTCCTCGCAGCCGTGTCACCCTCTTTCTGTCTACTCCAGCTCCCGGAATCGGCTTTAAGAAGGCACAGGGATTCCTGCCAGCATCTGCCCGTCCCAGCTTCTGTCCCCCAGGCCCATGGTTCTACACGCTGTCCCTGCCACTGACACCACTCAGCATCTCCTCCTCGGCTCTGCTCTGGCAGCTGACAGGAGTGGAGGTGAGGGAATTATTGCTGGCAACAACAGCTGCAGCAAATCCAGGCTTCTCGCCACACTTTGCTTTAACCAAACTCATTTCATATGAAGGGATCAATCACCTGTAAATTCTCTCCCCCCCCAGGCTCAGGTTGAAGAGCATCTCCTGGGACCTGTGTGCCTTTCTCATGGCTGTGGGGTTTGCCTCTTAGTGCTTCCATCACAGGCACCTGCTCCCTGACAAAATTAATTAAACCCCTTAAAGATGCAGACAGCAAACCTTCACCCTCAAGCCAACCCTGCCCCACAGGGAACAGCCTATGCCCCTTTGACTTGTCCTTTCTAACTAGCACCAGTATTTCTAGCATCACTGAAACCAGCTTCCCCAGTATTTTTAGGGAAGGGCTGTGCCCTACCCTCACACCAGCCCCGAGCACGAAGGAGTTACCCAGCCATAAGCGCTCCACGCAGCGGGGCTGAATGCAGGTAATTTCTCACCCAGCCAATTTGCCATTCTCTCTTTTTATGCCATTACTCTTCCCTTGGGTGTAAGCCTCCCTCACACGCAACCCCATCAATAACGCTGAGCCGAACACAGAGCTTTGTCTCAAAAAAATAGCCATGGAGCCTCTCTGCTAATGCTTAGCCAGCTCTTACCTTGAGCAGAACGACTATTTGGGGGCTGGTGGTCATAAGAGAACCCCTTAAAAAATGCATAGTTTTCTTTAACGGCATATCCTGCCTACTCCATCCCTGGGCTTCGGCAGTGGCACAAGTTAATTGCAGAGCAATCGGGGAATAACATCGCTCCGTTGACATGAATAACTGCAGAATTACCATTATTTCCAGCAGAGCTACAGTGCAGTCCCCACAAATAACTATACAATTGACTTACATAAATCCTGCTATTGTCCTTCAGATGTTTTCTAGGTAACAGGAGCCATCATTACAAGGGATTTCACAGCTATGCATTATCAAAATTAAAGATTTATAGTTCAGCCAAAGTCAGAAATCTCATTGACATTACTGGATCAGACCCTGCTACTTCATTCACACCAGAAAAACCCACGTAACTCCTGCAACTTCTTGCCCAAATGAGGTAAGAAGGATCTAGCCAGTGAAACGCCTCTGGATATTCACAGCTTTGGGTTTCTTATGGACTTGCACAAATGGTAGCCCAGGGGACATCCAGCATGGTGACTTCCCATCTGTGGACAGGAGAACTGGTAGATCACTCCAAGCTAGGAAAAATCTATATGGATTGAGGATGCAAATGTTTAAGTGGAAAGAGGGCTGAAAAAAGCTGGTTTTTACCAGTCTCATTTGCTCTGGCTTGGAAAAACACTGCAAGAGGTTTGGGGTTTTTTTTTTTTTTTT
This sequence comes from Pedionomus torquatus, assembly GCA_013398155.1. Lineage (NCBI taxonomy): Eukaryota > Metazoa > Chordata > Aves > Charadriiformes > Pedionomidae > Pedionomus > Pedionomus torquatus. The sequence continues at coordinate 283,699 of VZRU01009335.1, forward strand.
TTTTTTTTTGTTTTTTTTTTTTTTTTGTTGTTGTTTTTTTTTTTTCTTAAAGCAGCATATTTTGTCCTTCCAGCAAGACAGAGAACAGAAGGAGGAGAAGGGACAGCACAGACTAAACCACTAACTTGGGCTGGCAGTGAAATATCACGCTCAGATGCCTGAGTAACCCACAGTGAAGAGAAGATTAGACAAATGAACAATAAAACTGACTGTTCCATCTTGTCCTCAATGGATAGAAAAGTAATGAAAATCTCATGAAAGACAAATGGTAAAGCTAGTTTAAAATGGTTTTAATGAACGTAAAAGAGGATGAGTGTTCATTCCAGGCTGCTGATTTATATTTTCTATATTTTAATCCTCATAACCAAGTTCTGTCTCGTTAGCTATTAGAAGTTTAATACAGGGTTACACGTTCAGTCAAAATCCAAGCAGCTTTTAATACTTTGAAGGAGCACAATGCTGCATTTTGAAAGATTAGCAAGGGCGTCCTTGGCTGGATCCTTGCATATTAAAAAGTGATCTTCAAACCCAAGTTTTTCTTGTGCAATGGGGGGATGGGGAATAATTCAAACCATCACTCCCTTTTTTTCTTCCATTGAACTTGGTATAATGTAAAATTATACCAAACTCACAACAAAAGAAACAAAGGTTTGTAAAGAATTAGCTACAAAATGAGTGGCTCTTGTGAAGATAAAACATGCCCCAAAAATTAGCCGAGGGTTGGGGTTTTTTTTTAAATTCTATACCTTTTTTTCTTTCAGCTGCTCACAGATTCTAGAAAGAGTGAGCTAATTTTTCCCACTTCTTCCTCTCAATATTTTTCCATGGTATAAATAATACATAACAATAACAACGTTGGGTTTTTTTTTGGAAAAAGTAGAATCTGTCTTGGTGTCAGAGCCAGGCTGGAGGCAGCCATGCCGTGGATAGGGTTATGCACCATGACAAAACCCGCATGTCCTCAAGTGAGGACCACAAACCAGCAAACCCATCCGTGGCTGGATGTGCTGGAGGAACACCAGTAAAGGGATGCATAGGGATGCATGACCTTTTTGATGGGTAAAAATAAGCAAAAGCCCGTTTTGAAGCAGGAGGCACAATACCTCTAGGCTGCCCAAACCGCCTTGCCAGTGACTCAGCACCGAAACCCAGCCTCTCCTAGACCCGACCAGAAAGCACAGCCTCCTGTGACTCATCCCCAAAACAACAACGAGACTGCCAAAAAGGCGAACGGGGTGTTATGACAAAGGTACAATGTGCCAGAATTCAGGGTGAGACCGACCCACTCGCTTCTCATAGGAAAGGGCAGCAATTTTAGGTTGCCACCACTGACCTGGACTAAACACAGCCATGGGAGCAAGCAGGCCTTCATCTTTGCAGGGCAGGTGGGGCTGCTGCAATGGCCAACCAAGGGCTAAAAATAATAATCTAATAAGTAATTGTAAATAGCCAATTGGCTAGTAAGTAATTTAGAGCACTGAAGCCCCTGACAACTCCCTGGCTGCAGTGAGAGGGTTTGGAGCCAGATCTCTCTAGATTGACAGCAACGTCCTTGATCTTTTTAGCTGTATAAATAAGTAAACAAATAAATTGCACACACATACTTTCTTTCAGAAACGGATGGGCATTCTTCCACACACAGTCAAGACGCAGCCCTCTACTGAAGGTTTCCTCCCATCCATGTCCCCAGGACTCCTACATAATATATAGGCTCCTGCTCCCACCTCTGCTCGCATCTCGGAGTCTCCTCTGCCAGGCTCTGCTGCCATGAAGCAGCTGCTCCTGCTAAGTGACTTTCTGCACCAGCGGTCTTCTCATGAGCAACACTGATTTTTCTTTCCTTAGCAACTGAAGACGCAGGGTCTGACTTCAGTCAATTGATTTTGATGGGGATCGCATCCGCTGGCAGAGGGAGGAATTGGATGCGCCGAGGGTGTCTCAGTCCCTGAATGAACAATTGTACTAACAGCAAGGACATAAAGGCAACAGATTTCAGGCTGTCGCAGGTAGCAGCAGCAGTCAATCACCTGCATGAAATGACTGTGTTACAGTAAATCCTCCCGCTCTGTGGAGTGAAACCATCCTGTTCCCAGCCTCTTCGGAGTCAAAGCAGCAACTCGTTTCTTGATGAAACTCAGATGGCCTTTAGGTTCCCCTGGGAACGTGTTGCACGGTAACTTCGTAATCTGTGATCAAAATGAAGGAACGCAGCCTTGGCAAAGCGAGTGAGTTTAGATGTAAATGTCTCTGGTGCCCGCTCGCCGCTCTGCACTCTTACCCTGATGCATTAGGATTTATACACCACAAACCGCTTTTGCTGGGTGTCTATTTCTGTAGTGGCTTGACCTCTCAGCCAAGACCTCAGTCCTATTCCAAAGCTGCAGCTGCGGAACTCCCAAAAACAGCCCCCCCAGCGTCCCATGCAGTGAAGGTGACCACTTCCCCGTGACGGTCGTGCTGGGCTGTGGAGGGGTTGTCTGAGCGCAGCCACATCCCGGCTGGTCAACAGATGTGGAGAACTTGGCCATGGGTGTCCTACTGCCCTGTAATAGGTTTCTGGACACTTTTAACCCTAAAAACACAGTGGGTAAGACCAGGAGGCTCTCATGCACCATGAGCAGGGCAGCCAGTTGGGTGCCCTCTTCTCCAGCCCTTTCCAGGACCGTAGGTTTTCCTTTGTGGAGCAGGAGGAGCAAATGCATTACCCACCACGGCAAATGCCAGATAAATAAACACAGGCACTTTTCAGGCCCTGATGAGCAGGGCACATCGCTCCCCAGAGAATAACCTCCCAGAAATCAACACGTAACATTGAAAGACAAATGAGAATGAAAAGGCCTCTCAAATTTAATAGCCTCCATGAATTACACTGCCTTTCATCTACATGGACTGTCACTCTTTCCATTAAAGAGTTACTGTCATCAGTAATCCATTTTAAGATTTATGGACGTGGAGATTTATTGACTTAATGTTCTTATCTGCTTTTTTCTCTCCATGCATCTCCTTGGGCCCCAAAAAGGTGGGATTCTATCCAAAACCTCTGCCCTGCATCTGAAAATGTAAACTCATGATGGGATGGCAGGATTTTGAATTGGATGCCAACACAAGTAATAAAGCTGATAAGGATAGAAAGCATGATAATGTAGTGGGGGAGAGGGGAGAATGATGACAAGGACAAGAAAGGATAAGAGATGAGCAGGAGAAAATAAGACAGGGATAATCCAGGTTTAAATTTATTTTTCACAGATTATCACCCTATAAATTCCATAATTTCCTGAAAGAAAGAAAATCATTAGGATACTTTGCCTCTTTGGTTGTTTTTTATTTAAGAGAAGAAAACCCTGCATCCTTGAAGTGAATATATTCAGATCCAACTTTTGCATCCAGGAAGGCCAATTTACAATGCTCACAATAAAGCATATACTCAGGTGGGAGTATACTGACATTACAAAGTCTCTTCAAACAGCTAGAGGAATTTTAGTATAAATGAGCCTCAAGCTACCTGCTTTGCATATCTTTATCTGATTCTAGCGCAGTTGCACAGTTTGTTCTGATAGTAATTGAATACCCATATGTGGACTAATACCTCCAGCACAAAAAGAATTTGAATATGTTCGTGCTGCTCGAAACTAGTCTGTTTGCCTGTGCAACTCGATACTGGGTAAAATTGCAAATACGTGACTTAGAAATCAAAGTACTATTCAAAAGCTTCAAACTCATTCCAAGCCTGATTTTGGGATGTGTGTGTGAGAAACAGATCTACTTATCCTCACTCCATTATTCCACGTATTACAGTGACAGCAGGTAGTGTCCCAGGCAACTCTAAAAATGTAGCATTGGACAAAATTCCTCAGGTAACCTTTAAAATCTCTGTTCCCACTACATAGCGCTTGGTGGTTTTGTATGTGCTTGTCTGTAAGGAGAACTAGGACAAGTCTTTTTCTGAGTTTTGTTGCTGTGTGAAAGAACGCTGCTGCACTTGGTGAGGTTCTGAAGAAAATCCTTTGGTACAAATGGCTACGGTGCAAATCAATGGGAGTCTGCAGGCAACACTAGCCATGTGTATTAAAAATAAGGCTCTCTTCCCAAATGCAAATTTGCTTAAAGAACAGTGAACTGTGGGGACGGAATGCGTAATGCATTCTAATTAGCTTCCTCTTAATCATAGCTATTACCACGGGCTACCGTCATATTGGAAGCTGTATCTGTGCTGATCCTTTACAACACGCACATGTGACGGCTGTCAAAGTAATTATCAGCACAAATTTCACCTTCTATTTGTATTTTCTAGTTTGAGACAGAGAGAAACTTCAGTGGTGGATTAATTTTGCTGGACTCTCAGGGAAAGGCAGAACAGTGCTAGGACTCATTTTAATATTGATCCTACTCAAGCTCTTCAGCAGATAGGGTTATGACCCATGAAATCAAGAGCTGGTTTCCTGCACTCTTATGTATTACAGAGGAAGGAAACCACGAAGCCAAAGCTGTTACAGGCTCCTCCTTGAACAAATAGTTTCCTAAATAAGTGCCCTGGGCTCATTGCCTTTAACAACCCCATGGTTGAATGTCATTAATAGGAGTGTATTTTTCTCCCAACAGCATTGTTTTCTTGCAAAACAGTTTCTATATCAGGTCTTTTATGCATACCACCTTTTGCTTGGTGCAACAGCTATTTGAGAAATAAAATTCAACAGGGCAGAACTGTAAATGATGGCAGTGTGGTGTGCTTACCTCTCTCATCCCTTCTTTAAGGTGACACTGAACAGAGGCCACTTCATGGAGCAACACCACTGTGGAGACCTCACAAAGAAGCGGGGTGCTCATCTTCAAATTCTTCATCTCTGGGAAGCACCTCACTGCGTTTTGAGCACCAAGGGGACATTTGTGGTGTTCTGTGGGCTAAGAAAATGCAGAATAGTAGCATAGTAATGTAGTGTAGATCTTCTTGCTCACCCTTCTAACAGTCTTAACCAGAAGGAGAGCTATCTGCGGTGGCCTCCTCCTTCTCTACCTGAAGGCAGCTGTTTGAAAGCGCACAGACTGGCAGTTAGGGCATCTTCCCAAACCCACACATCCCACAGATCTGGAAGGAAAGGAGACAAAGTACTTGGAAGCACAGAAGTTACTTGCGCTGGCTCCAAAGATGCTTTCCAGGACAACCATTTATTGCAGGACCTGCTGAAACCCAAGGAGCCACTTTGCTGTGCAGGTAGAAACAGTCAGGCACTGTCAGTGTTCACTGAGGAACAGTTCCCACTTGGATGTGCAGGAGCTGAAGAGGCTGGAGCAGTAGTGTGACAAATGGCCTCCCTCCTTCCCCATCTCCCTCCCTTCAAATGCCCCCAGTCTCTGGGCAGAGCCAGTCCTGTCGGAGACCTGGGAGAGAGGGAGGCCCGAGAGAGGCAGCAGCCTCTGTGCCTGCCTGAGACCTTGCAGAAAAGTGCCTGTAATTAGGTATTAAATACATCTGCAAACAAAGCAGATGATTGAAAATGCCATTTGGCAGCCTCCTGGCAGCAGTTGCCACCCTGACAGGGAGCAACGTGGCATCAGACAGTGGCAGAGCCCAAGCCTCATTTTTTACACACACATCCCCCCTACTTTAGGTAGTGATTTAGAGATCAGAGGAACAACTTGACAGTTTAATATTTAACCAATTTGTTTCATGTTTAGACCATCACGTTAATGATCTGTGTGTCACAACAATAATCAAGTGGGGTGGAAACTCACTTGCAATTAGCCACTTCTCCTGTCACAGCCTATAGCATATCAGGCCCTTAGTCTCTAATTTTAGCCAAATGCTCTTTTAAAATCTAATTTACATTCTGTCTCCCCCCCCCAAAAAAAAGCCACAAATACTTCTTCCCCATGGTTCTGTATATAAAGCCTTGTGATTGACAGGAGCTGAGCCTGTGACAGCCCCTGCTGCAGAGCTGGTCCCTTCCTTCCTCCCCAGCCATCCACCCTTGCAGCTCCTAATTCCCTCACCATGATGCCCAGATGGCTGCGGTCCTGTCCCTGCTGTCCCAAGAGAAAAACATTTCATTTCTGGGTACCACAATGAGCAAGACACTTGCCGACCTCTCATGGTTTCTGTTCATGCACCATAGAGCACCCTAAAAATGCTGAAGGAAGACACTGCTGTTTCAAAAATTTGGGCACTCATCAGGGACAACAGAGGCAAAGCCATAAAATTATATATCCAGGCTGCATTTGAACCATTCAGGTGATGAGAAAACAGCCTGAGTGGTTCTGCTGCTGCTCCACAGCCCTTACTCCAAACCAGATTTAAGCCTCTTGCACTAAAATACCCTCCTCTTGTTTCTTTATTCTCCCTCTTTAATAATCTGCATTGTGTTGGTATTAATCCCAGCTAGAGGCCTGTTGTGCTGGCAACTGTGCATTCAAAGCCAAGACCAGTGCCCTAAAGAGCTTTAAACCTCACTTGAATTTTAGTGCAAATTATGTAAAACAAAGTGTTCGCAGCACCGTTCAGCAAGCTGGGGAATTTCTTCAGGAATTTGTATTATGTTGAAAAATGGAGTCGGACTCTCTTTCTTTCTTTAAATAAAAGCGAAACAATAACCCTGCCACCCCCAGCAGCTTTTACCGGCAGCAAGAAACCTGCATCATTTTTACCCCAGCAGAGTTTCTGACTGATTGTGCTGAGTGTATCAAATCTCAGCTCTGCTGCTGTGGGGACCTGAGGAACAACATCCACAGCACTCGCGCTGCCTTGCACCTCTTCAACATCTTTATTAATGATGTACGGCTGAGCCCCTGCCGCTCGCTGGCGCTCACTGCCAGATTTATGGCTCACTTCCAGCACCTTTCCTACTACTCTTAATTTATTATAACAGGGCTCATACATGAGCATTTCGTGTTAGGGAGTCAGTGCTGCAGCCGGTAGCACTACAGCAGTTGAAGTCTATTAAAGACCCACCAGTTTGGGCAGCCAAAGTCTCAGGGAGGCGACTCTCTCCCAGCTAACAAGCTGCAAAGTTGCTTTCACAGCCCTTGTAAACTGGAAGTTGCTTTTTTTAGTTCTCCTGGTTTGAGGTAAAATGAACCGATTTTCTGTTTTACAATTTTACTTTTTTTAGCTGGGCCTCTTCTAACTAACTAAACTCTGAAATGAACAGCACATTGTTCAGAAAACTGTTCTCTCTCACAGGGTGAGACCTGATTATACCAAGGAATGGTGTACCCGGAGGCCCTTGGTTAACACTTATTGCTCTAACAACCAAGGTCAGGTAATTTCATTATTTGCCCCGTTGGAGGGTTGGAAGTAGAAAAGTGTAGAGGGATCACACGTGTAGGGAGAAGCGGACAAGACAGATGACCCAAAATTGACCAACAGGGTAGTCCATCCCACCCGCACCACGCTCAGTATAAAAGCTGAGGGATCAAAGGGTCAACTCTCTTCCTTGGATGGCCAGCGTCCAAGGAGGACCCTGTCTGTTCATCTGCTTTTGATCCTGATCCATGTATTCCTGACTCCAGATCTGGAATCCAGCTCCTGTCAGTCACCAGTTCCAGTCTGGGACTTTTCCTGATGGCTGCTGGTGACATGATCATCCTGGGAGCTTGATAAGGTTTTGTATATATTGTACCTATTCCATTATCTTCTTTATTGTTGGGGTTTATTTATTTATTTATTTGTTTGTTTAACATTTTAGTATTAATACTTCATTAGTTTAGTTCATTCTAAACT
>VZRU01009335.1:292749-322202 GCA_013398155.1 Pedionomus torquatus
TAACAGGGCTCATACATGAGCATTTCGTGTTAGGGAGTCAGTGCTGCAGCCGGTAGCACTACAGCAGTTGAAGTCTATTAAAGACCCACCAGTTTGGGCAGCCAAAGTCTCAGGGAGGCGACTCTCTCCCAGCTAACAAGCTGCAAAGTTGCTTTCACAGCCCTTGTAAACTGGAAGTTGCTTTTTTTAGTTCTCCTGGTTTGAGGTAAAATGAACCGATTTTCTGTTTTACAATTTTACTTTTTTTAGCTGGGCCTCTTCTAACTAACTAAACTCTGAAATGAACAGCACATTGTTCAGAAAACTGTTCTCTCTCACAGGGTGAGACCTGATTATACCAAGGAATGGTGTACCCGGAGGCCCTTGGTTAACACTTATTGCTCTAACAACCAAGGTCAGGTAATTTCATTATTTGCCCCGTTGGAGGGTTGGAAGTAGAAAAGTGTAGAGGGATCACACGTGTAGGGAGAAGCGGACAAGACAGATGACCCAAAATTGACCAACAGGGTAGTCCATCCCACCCGCACCACGCTCAGTATAAAAGCTGAGGGATCAAAGGGTCAACTCTCTTCCTTGGATGGCCAGCGTCCAAGGAGGACCCTGTCTGTTCATCTGCTTTTGATCCTGATCCATGTATTCCTGACTNTGATCCATGAATTCCTGACTCCAGATCTGGAATCCAGCTCCTGTCAGTCACCAGTTCCAGTCTGGGACTTTTCCTGATGGCTGCTGGTGACATGATCATCCTGGGAGCTTGATAAGGTTTTGTATATATTGTACCTATTCCATTATCTTCTTTATTGTTGGGGTTTATTTATTTATTTATTTGTTTAACATTTTAGTATTAATACTTCATTAGTTTAGTTCATTCTAAACTTGTAAATCTTATCACTTCCTCTCCTGTCTTTTGGGGGGAAGGAAGAGCCATCTGTCAGCCTGGTTTTGGTAAATTTGGCTGAAACCACGGCATTAGTCTTTGCAAAATTTTTATCACGGTCATAAGAGAGTAGTTTGCATCTGGCCACTGACTGGCTCTCACAGGGCATTCCCAGGAGGGTGGCTGCAAAATGCTCTCTTCTGCTAAAGTCTGAGCTAAGCCCTTTCACCTCCCACCAAGCCACCACAATTCAGCTCACGGAGGGCAATCTCTTTTTCCAGTTTTCCAGAGTGATTTGATTGAATCTAAACCTCCGCGAATTCCCACCTCAGCTCCTGCTTCCTGTTAAATTTAACTGCTTTCTCTTGAGATTTTTTTACTCTTTCCCCAGACCGTAATAAAGGGCTGGTGAGCTGCAATAGGGATGTTCCCAGGGTTCCTTAGACTATCCCCACACCAGAAATTATGTGAAAACTCCAAATCTGAAAAGCAAAGCCTGGCCTTTGACAACTTTCAAAGCCTCTGTGTGGCCTGATCCTACTACAGATGCTAAAGAAGCAACCTGGAGCAGTTTCTCTCTCTTGGCATCCCCACCTGATGTACCACCTTGGCTGTGGGGCTGCACAAGCTTCAGGGAACTCCTGGAGAAGAGATTCTCATTGCCCTCCACGAGGGCTGGAGGCAGTGAGCGGCTCTCCAGGGCCAGGTGTGGGGAAGGAAAGCCCTCACAGCTGGTAAGGGTTGGCCATTCTGCTCATATCCACCAGCGCACCTGAAGCACAGGGTTGCAATCAGCTGGTATCACTTGAAGGTAATTTGCTCTGTCAGATAAGACTTTTGGACTGATTCCCTCATCTAGTGTGGTCAGAGATGGTACCTGTCCCCTCACCCTTGTTATACCTTGTGGTGTCATACTCCAGTGGAAGTACATAAGTGAAACCACCTCATCCCTGTTGTGTCTCATGTGGGTTATCTCCATTCTGACTCACCCTGTGCATGCAGGATGGCAGTGATAGGAAACCACCCAGGGAAACTTGTTCACAGGTAGGGCAACAATAGTGAAGGCCCTTCATGGTTCATCTGTAATTATATTTTTCAGCTGTATCCAGAATAGAAAAAGTTATACAATTTTTAATATGGTCTAATAGCAATTATCCTATGAACCTAAGCTATTTAATAGTAAATTATCCTTTTCAGTAACTTTTTTTAGCCGTTCTAATAGAATTTGTTAGTATATTTTTATTAAAATTGACAAGGTGATAACAAAAGGCTATAGACGAGTATTCAGCTTCATTATAATCTATAGTACTTTTCCATAAAGGTTAATATGGACTAACTACTCCTAATAATTAAATGGTAACACTTCTGCTGAGACTATTCAGTTCTACTCTTTTAAGAACAGTCTTTCATTTTACATTTGTGTTCTCCTCCAATCTTCTCCTGTGGTTTCCCCCATCAATAAGCAACATCTGTGGAAATCTAGGGATGTCTTCTCTTCCCCCCCGCAAGTACTACTAGATATGCTATAGCAAGATACAAAATAAAATCTACTGATCAAGACAATTCTGAAGCTGTCAATATATTTTGTTCCCTAACTATATATCCAAATCATCTCAAAAGCATTGTAGTCTTCTCTTGGAGCTGATAAGCCATTTAATGTATTATTCTGCTGACAGACAAGCTGGGATTTGCTACCAGCATTTTTATGATTCAGTAGTTTTCAGAGAGACTAGAAAACTAAGCAGCAGATTTACACTATAACAAAATAAAAGCAGAGATCTCATCTGCCTGATGAATGACTAAAGCAGCTTTCATCTGCGGATTTTCAGTTAGTTTGCCTGAAGGTGGAGAATGTATTGTTTGGGACACGATAACGCTACCCTCAGGCTATAATCAAATGCCATGTTGAAGACGGTACACATGCAGAGGGGCAGAGACACTGTTAACTCTGGGACAGTTTCCATCTAAGATGTGTAAGAGCAATAAATTTGGAAGAAAAAGGAGATTCAGGGAAAAGAGAAATGCTATGTGTGTACATGGGCTAACAAGCATGTGTGCGCCAGCAGCCGTGCCTGGCTGCTCTGCTCAGCCAGTTGGGTCTTTGATGAGGGTGCCACAGCAGATGTGGTTTTTTTCAGAAAGAAATAAACGCAAGGACAACGGCAGCTGAAAGGCTATTACGTACATAACATTTGGCATCAATGGGCAGGCAGATATAGTATTACTGGCTGCCTTATTCCTTAGCAAACAGATATTAGATAATGCCTCCTTCTCTGCCAAGCAATGAGTCAGTTGTTGAGATGAAGGGATTGCTCTGGCCTCTTGACTTCCATTCTCCACATCTGACCAGGGATCACACCAGCTGTCTTCCAGCAGAGGCCAACTCCAGTGGCCAACTTCGTTAACAAAAGCTTAAGGCCTGTGTGATGCGAGAAGGCAAGCAAGCCAGGTTTCACCCATGCATTTGAGAAGGACACAACTGCTAATAGCATGGGTGCCCATCTCTCGGCACCAAGGGCCACATTCAGCCCACCTGCCATTAACCAGGTGTAAAACAGGTTGTTTTGAGATAAAACGCCACAGTTGGTGTGAGAGTGATGGAAAATTGATACCATCCCAAAATTGTATTTTGCCCTTCCATCACTTCTGTCTTTCGTGCTCCTCTACCTTATCAAAAAATCCACAAAAGTCAATTCCTCTCCCCACAGAGCAAACAGGTATGAGGACACAAGGCACATCAGATCTGAGCCACAGGACTACACACAACATCTTCTGGGGCCAGTGGGAACACTTGAGAAAAGCAGTGATTGCATTTTCTATGCACGGGTATTTTGGTGCTTTCCATGTGATTTCTAAACCATGAGCAATGCCAGCTTCCAACGACTTGTCCTGTATTTGAACCTTGTTCACAGTCTTCCACTTGCTTAACCCTGAACGTGACTTTAACAAAGCCATTTCAACCTCACAGTTAATTTGTTTCCAAGGCCTTTGTCTTTCAGAGTGTGTAATTAAACTAAAAGAGCCTGGAAAAGCCCCTTACAGTAAATAATTTACAAGTTCCTCCCTGGGGACATTTTTTAATTATAATGCCACTGGTCAGATCTTACTGAATACTCCGAGATAGCATTCCCTGCTGAGATCCTGAAATATAATTAACTTCTTCCTTTGGTAATGGTATTTTTCCTCAGCAGATCCATTTCTTATGCAGGGCAGGCAGATTTGTTTATAAACAAAGTAGAGATTGATAGACGCTTTGTCATGAGAATAGCAATAATGGCATTCGCTGCAACAGACGGGGGCACGTCCAGTTGAGGAAAGATGATAGTGTTTTGAAGCAATTTTTATAAATCCTACCCTGACAATCCAGCATGGAGAGATACAAGAGAGCAACCAGACAGCCCCGATTCCTCTCCTTCTTGGCAGCCTGCCTTGTTCCCCAAGTGCCATTTTATGCATAGCAAACGTAAATAATTCTGACGCACCTCCCAGCCCCCTAACCTTTGTGCTTCAGAAACACTGCTATGTACCATCAAACTGACAGTGATTTCATGTTATGTGGCAAAAAGGAAAACCCTGAGCGACAGCAGCAGGGTTGGGGATGTCAAATGAAAGCTGTCACGTTTATTTAGCTCCGTGATTCTCAAGACAATATACATAAATATCAGTTTACTGTCCCCACCAGCCAAATGTTAAGAGCTATCTGCATCAGGCAGGTCCTGCGGCTCCTACCGCCTGGCCAACCAGCCCGTGCCCATCTCCTCCTGACCCAGGAGAGCCTGGCAAGGAACAAAGCGCCAGTTCCTCTTGTTCCCAATGATACAGTACATTAACTACTTTCCTCATCCTTTCCCGCTGCAGCCAAAAGGGCAGTTTAGAGTGGAAGTGGGAGAGGATGGCTCCATGATGCATTGAAATGTGATTTGCAAGATTCAAAGTCTGGGGACAGACATCGCCTCAAGTCCCAAAAGCCATCAAAAGCCCGCTCACTTTTCCTATACCCATTAGTTCCAGCAACTTCAGCGAGCCCACAAGGACAAAGCTTGGTGTCTGTCTGTGGCTGTGCTGGATGGATGCCTGTATTTTACATCCAAACTCTTGCTTTTTACTTCCCACCCCCACCACGGCTCTGTTTTGAACTCCCACACAACAAACCGCATGACCTTGTCTCTAAGTTGCTTTGCTTCTGAACAGCCGTTAGTGCTGGCCCTGGAGTCTCTTCATCATGTGCCGGCCTTTTTGTAGCCAGTTGTTCACCTGTAGTGAAATATGGACAAGTCAGGACAGCCCTTATTCTAGTGAATAAATCACAGCTCAGACAGCAAGATCAAAATCTAACCCAAAAGGGCCGTAAAGTTTTGTGAATAAACTCATACTAACTTGCTAAAGAATAATAAAAATAATAATAAAAATGAAATCCCTTGTATATAAAGAATGTCTCAGAAAAGCCAAGCCATAAGGCACAGAGGCACAGAGGTTTTGGATAAAGTTTACTTTCATGGTAGCTGTTTAATTTATGTGGTGCAAGGCCTCCTAATAAAACACAGCTCAAAAAAATAGTATTCAGCTTTATAACTAAGCATCCTGACTTCCCCTCAGCTTGAACATAGCAGCAAGAGGTCATTAGCCTCTGATTATGTTCTGTAATGCTGACATGGCCTCTTCATTTTGTGTCTGAAGTAGAACTGGAGGAACGCTTGTGCAGTCACACTTAGTGTCACGCTAACCAAAATTATTGTAAGGATGTCTCAGGATGCTAGGTAAAGCACTGTGGTTAAACCTTGAGGCAGGACACTGTTAAAAGCTCGTGCTATTTTTTGGTGGGCTGGATTTAATATACACATTCAAAACAGCTATTAGATTTGGGATCCAGGTCTCCACTGTGAAAAACACTGGCTTCAGCGCAGCCTTCTTGATGTCCGTGGCAGAGCACTGAGCCTAGCGCCACGAGCTCAAACAGCCCTGCAGGCAAAACTACAACAGCCCTGCCACACACAGAGCCTGCCCCATCTTCTTCTCTTTCTTGCTCTGCACACGTCAACAGATGTTCAGAAATGTAGACGGGATTAAAACACTCCCAGACGAGGTCTGATTTTGGACAGGCTGAAAGAGCTGGGGCTGTTCAGCCTGGAGAAGAGAAGGCTCCGGGGAGACCTTCTAGCAGCCTTCCAGTATCTGAAGGGAGCTACAGGAGAGCTGGAGAGGGACTCTTTGTCAGGAAGTGCAGTGACAGGAAAATTAAACTGGAAGAGGGGAGATTTAATTTGGGTATTAGGAAAAAAAAAAATTTACTGTGAGGGTATTGAGGCACTGGAACAGGTTGCCCAGAGAAGTTGTGGATGCCCCATCCCTGGAAGTATTTAAGACCAGGCTGGATGGGGCTTTGAGCAACCTGCTCTGGTGGGAGGTGTCCCTGTCCATGGCAGGGGGTTAGAAGTCAATGATCTTCAAGGTCCCTTCCAACTCTAACCATTCTATGATTCTATGATTTTCTCATCCCATTTATTACCCAAAGGCCTGGAATGGTACAAGTCTGTCTCTCGAGTAAGGTCGTCCAGCTGGTGGCATAGCAGAGTGGAGAGGAGCTGGAGGATGCTCTGCCAAACACACCAGCACTGATAACTGTCATGTATCTGCTGCTTGCACAGCCCTGGGTGAGACACAAATGCATCCTGCTCTGGCATTCAGAGCCATCCTGCTCTGGCATTCAGAGCTTGATAAAGAACCGATGGAAGGCTGAGTCAATCACCCCTATTACAGAGAATCAGAGAATGGTTAAAGTTGGAAAGGACCTTAAAGATCATCTAGTTCCAACATTTGTGCCATGAGCAGGGACACCTCACACTAGAGCAGGTTGCTCAAAGCCCCATCCAGCCTGGCCTTAAGTTTTTCCAGGGATGGGGCATCCACAACTTCCCTGGGCAACCTGTTCCAGTGCCTCACCACCCTCACAGGAAATAATTTCTTCCTAATATCCAATCTGAATCTCCCCTCTTCCAGTTTAAAATGATTACTCCTCATCCTATCGCTACACTCCCTGATAAAGAGTCCCTCTCCAGCTCTCCTGTAGATACTCCCTTTAGGTACTGGAAGGCCATTAGAAGGTCTCCCTGGAGCCTTCTCTTCTCCAGGTTGAACAACCTCAACTCTCTCAGACTGTCTTCTTAAGAGAGGCGATCAGCCCTCTGATCATTTTCATGGTCCTCCTCTGGACCCATTCTGACAGGTCCATGTCCTTCCTGTATTGAGGACTCCAGATCTGGACACTGTACTCCAGGTAGGGTTTCACAAGAGCAGCACAGGGGGCAGAATCATCTCCCTGGACCTGCTAGCCACACTGCTTTTAATGCAGTTCAGTATGCTGTTGGCTTTCTGGGCTGCCAGCATGCAGCTAAATATTCACTAAATATTAGAAATAGCTACCAGCTGTCTCCCTCAGGTTGTGGCTTTTCTGTACACACTAGTGGGAAATTCAGCAGGCCAGTACTGAAGGTTACTTCACTCCAGTCAGATGGTCCTTCACTAACACAGAATGGAGAAGCACTGTGGAGCACAGGCCAGAGAAGCTTGAGTTGCTAAGCTTATGTTCACCCCACAGCAAGAGGATTTAATTAGTTACTGTACTGGCAAAATGGAAATAAAACTGAGTAGAAGCATTCTGAGATGAAAAGCCTCGTATGTGCTGTAGGCAAGGTTTTGTTCAAAACCAGAGTCATTGTTGAGGAAGTCTTTAAGCTGCTCCACAGCTAATCCTTGAGAGTTCATGGATTTTTTAAATGATGACACAGAATAGTTTGGTGAAAATAAATGCACTGATTTATTGATTGAAGGAGAAGTTGGATGCATAGAAAACGTGAAGTTGCATTGAAGAATGAACACAAAAATTTGACAGTTTGATCAATCGTGATTGGAAATATTATGTCCTACTACTATAAGGACAGCATATAGAGGAAATCTGATGTCCAGGAAGGTCTGGAGAACAACTTTCCACCTAAAAACTTACTCAATCCATAAAACCTATTATCTGTAATTCTTATCATTTGTTTATCCTTTAACATAGTATCTGTATTTCACACAGTATTTGGGGATATTATCAATAGCCCATGTACAAAATTATAGAACTTAAAGTAATTTTTAATATTATTTTACAAAGAAAGAGCTGCTTTTCTCCAGATGGAGAACTCACTGACCACATCTTAGAGTACATTACAACTTAGTATTCAGTTAAAGGAAAGAACCATATACCGATGGTATGGACAAGAATCTTTTTGTGTTAACAGATGATCCTTTTATTTTAAGATAACTTCAAAAAGCCAAGTGAACATTAACATTTTTGTATACTCAAAAATTGATTAAGGCTTTTCCAAACACCATTTTTTTCCCAGCGTATCTGGCATTTTCTTGCTTTCCTCATATATGCACGTAAAATTAAAGTACTAAGAACTTTTACAATAACAAGTATCTAACTCCAGAATGGATCAAGAACTGCATTAGTAGACAGTTTTCTGGAATAATAAAACTGTATGTATCAAGTAGCTCGTTCCTCAAAAGTATGATGATAAGAAACGGTCCTTACTGTAATAAACAGTCACACATTCTTGTTGCTATTAATTCTAGAATAAGAATTCACACCAGTCATTTGCTAATTAGAAGCAAATCAATGCAATCGTCACTACCATTACCACATTTATGCTGCTTTGATTTTTTCTGTTCAAAAACAAATACTGTATCTTATTGCTCCTAAGTCATATATGACTATTAAAAAGTCATGACTGGTGGATTTGATGTCTCTGGTTGGTCACTCTGAAGGTAGGTTGGTATGAAGATAC
Organism: Pedionomus torquatus; assembly: GCA_013398155.1. Classification (NCBI taxonomy): domain Eukaryota; kingdom Metazoa; phylum Chordata; class Aves; order Charadriiformes; family Pedionomidae; genus Pedionomus; species Pedionomus torquatus. The sequence goes on from VZRU01009335.1 coordinate 301,453, forward strand.
TTTCAGCAGTCTTCATAAAGGATTTCATCTACTTGGACATCATTTTCTGCCACAGGCACTAATTCACAGATCTGTTCCTTAAAAGCCAAGGCAATCGTGTAAGGCTTTCCACTGGGATGTTTCATACATCTTTCAAGATAGGTGTCATAATACCCTTTCCCTCTTCCCAGTCTGTTGCCTTTTTTGTCAAACCCAAGGCCTGGCATGAAGATAAGGTCAAGACCCCCTGTAGAAAAATGAAAAACACATTAGTCGATGCACTGTGGATTTCCCGATGGCTTGACTACATCCACGTAACTTTAGACATTTGCAAAAATGCAAGCTTTGTGTTTCACGAAATGCTTCCATCTCTTTGATCAGATGAAAAATACTTTGAATACTAAACCTGTAAATTTACATTTTCATTTTATCAATTGCATACTAGATCAGCCGCAAAATAATTAGACCTTGAAAAGCTAGAAGGAAAAAACCCTACCTTATAACAAATTTATTTTATCATTTTAACCCCACACTTCCAAATACTAATGATTGTGACTCTAAAGCCAGGCAGAGATTGAACTCGGGGAAATTAAATGCAGGAGGAATCAGAAAATCAAATGAACTTCAACATCAGACAAAAATAGAAAAGCACAAAAGAATGAAAAGACAATGCCTAAGACATAGAGAGTATCTTCTTGACACCATTGTAAGATGCAACAAACCTTCATTTAACGTCCTAAAACCAAAGACCCTTGAACACAATATATTCTGAAAGTAGGTATTTGCCCTCTTCTATCAAGATTGAGATTTGAAAGCCTGTCTCTTTGTGATGTCAGGTTCCTCTTCTCCCAAAGGACTTTGCTCCTGAGCCCTCAGCAACTCTCATTGTCGCTCCAGCAGCACACACAGGAATTCTGCTTGCCTGCCCTGAATATCCCGCTTTCTGGAGAGAAGTATGGGCTGCCCAAGACTCTTCTGAGATTGCACTCGATTGCAACTCAAAAGCAGTTAAAAAACTGAGAAAAGCTGCATAATCCACCCATCATCTGGACAAAACAAACCCAACCACCTCGTGAAACCCTGGCAGAAGAGCCCACCAACCAGCTCCTGACAAAAAGGCAAGGTGAGTTATGCCCTTTTTCTTGCTTTGTTCATACTCTGTGAGCGGATGTGGAACGGCATCGTGCCAGGTAGCCAGCTACAATTTACACTTGGCTGCCCATTTGTTTCAGTTGATTCCCATCACTGCCAGGCAGGGAAAGGAAAAGGGCTGTCATGCCAGGCATGGAGGCAGCCAGTGTGCAGATTGCCATTCCTTATGCAAGGCTTGTTCATTAAGTGTGAGAAATCTTGCAAGGACATCCTCTAAACAAATGAGTTTGGCTATACTGGAACTGACTGCCAAACCCAGGAACATCCCACTCACTAGTTCCACAATGCAATGAAAGTATTTCGTTCCTTGCTGCTGTGGCAGACAGACACGTACGGAGAGAAGGGCAGGAAGGGTAGTGGAAAGCCAGAGCAGACTAAAACATGTCTGACATCAGTCTGGAAAGAAAGCAAATACTGTGCCTCAGTCCACTGCTTCTTCCTTCTTACAGGAACAGTACTCAGCCTCGAGAAGCATTTCTGTAATGCTCCTTCACCAGGGCTCACTACAGCTGAGGAATGATGCCCAACATGCAAGGAGAAGAGTGGGAGCGTGTATTGGAAGAGCCAGAGCTAATAAGAGTTTTTCAGTTTCTAGGGAATCCCACCTGAGATCATGTATCAGCTCCAAACTCAGCCCAAAGGAGCATATTAAAAGTTCACGTAAGACCAACTCATTTGCATACCCTTCCCAGGCTCCTGGAGATTTCCTTCCACTGATCATCATTCAGAGAAGAGTCACTGATGTGAACACCTATCCATCGTGACCTGATGACTAATTAGAATATAAATATAAAATATGCAAGGCAACACATTGTGAGATGCTTAGAGAAGATCAGTCTTGCAAATCTGGCATCACAGAGTTAAGAAGTGTGGGTTTTTTAAAGAGGTCAGAGGAGTAAGAGGACAGAATTAGCCAAATGGTAGACCACAGAACACTGCTGTTTGAAACAAAAGGGAATCTGCATGTTTTACCACACTGCAGTCAACTTTTGACTCATAGAACAGCCAAATGGCAAATGACAATGAGGAAAAGAGGCCTGAGGGCAGAAGTGTGGCCTCAGCTGAAAAAAAGATGCCATTTTTATGGTATCACGATGTACATCATGTTGGATGGACCATGCCACATCTTGCTTTGCAAGTAAAGATTGCCAATCATATGGCCTATGGATTAGGACCAAGAAACTGGGTCATCTCCTCGTTAGCATAGTCAGTATAGGAATCTGCAGGTCAAATCCTCCCCAAGCTATTCTTGTGCCTACTACTTATCCTCTCCATCATTTGCCTCGCATCAGCTTTGCATAGGTATTGAGATAGTCCAGAAACAAATATGCACCAAATGCTATCAATGCACAGAAAGAAACATACTCTGCCTCACAATTTTTTTAGCTGTTTCCACTTTGTGGGACTCTCATGGTAAAAAGCAAGAGAAATGTGCAGTTGCTACTGTTGGCAGGTAAGAATGCACACAAGGGGCAAATCTGCAGAGTAAAAAAGTGCCAGTTCTCCTTATACCTGTATTACAGAAAGAAAGAAAACAAGTCAGGGGAAGTGCTAAGGAAAGAAGGGAATTGGCAGGAACACTGCAGGGAAGAAAGATATTTTCTGTGTAGTTTAACTGATAGCACAGGGCACACTCGAGTGAATTGAGATGTATTAAAGCACTGTGTTTTATTCTGGGTACTCTAGAAAAACAGTCTGTTTTAATGAGTCAGCTCCTCTATAATCATGGAAAATTTTTTTTATGCTGAATAACTCAAACAAGCTTGTGCAAATCTCAATATGAAAAATGATGCTGTAAATACAGTAATAGTTACCCTTATATTTTTCTTCCACTGGAGCACTGTGATACCAAATGCCTTTGCTCTGACTCACAACACACTGATATCCATGCAGCTCACACTACCCAAGATTTAAGTAAAATGCCAAGCAAGACTTTCAGTAGAAAAATGACACAGCTACCCTGCAAGAAGCCCGAGGGCAGTTCAAGCAGCATTGGCCCCAAATCCCAGCCCAGGAGCTGGAATGAATGGCAGAGAACTGCACGGAGAAAACACTTCCCCACCATGTAACTTGGGGAGCAGCAAAACCTCTTGTGGTGCCTGCGGCAGCGTGGGGAAACAGCTGTCACAGGATGAGAGGTGACACACAGATGAGACCAAGATTGCAGACACAGATGAGACCAAGATTGCAGATACATAAGATTACTATCAGCAGTGAGCGTACATCAACAGGATGGCAGCTGAGTGCAAGAACATCTCACCCCTCTTGGCACAAGGCCCTCGTGCTCCCAGGCTCCTCCAGAACCACTGCCACTCAGGATGCTCTGCAGGCTTGCTCCTTTCTCTCACCCTACTCCCCTTGTTCCCACAGACCACTGTGTGAAACAGCATCTTTGTCCCTGAGAAGACAGAGCAAATACTTGGACATCAAACACCACATCAGTTTTTAGTGCCCCATAAAACACACTGAGAGGTCTCATGTTCACCGCCTACCTCTATCCCTCTCCTTGTAATGTCCACTGTCCTCCATGTGTCTGTAGTCTTTAACTGGTGGATCTTGGAGCCCTGAGGATCCTGTGCCTACGTGTCAGGAGCCCAGGAAAGCCCACTTGCAGTCAAGAGGCTTTTGCTATTGATAATTGGTGCTTCACCTGGACTACTTGCATGTGGTCTGCAGATGGCTAAGGGCTGAAAACACTGTATCAAGCAACACTGTATTGAGGAATGCTGCTTTGCTCCAGCTTCTATGTAGACAACATCAATGCTTCTTACATTTAATTAGGCTATTGGATATCCCAGTAAGGCTGGCGATTACGATGACAGTCACCTAATAGTCACTACACGACATGAGCTCTTGTGGCCACAGCTCCTTCAACTGCGTAGAACCGTGCAGGAAATAATATACCCTGACTTCTCTATCAATGTGGGCACACAGCCATGCTGACACAGCCACACAGGTTTCATTTATACTGCTAAATACAGCCGGCCCAGAAAACAAATTGATTTACAGGATCACAGGTGGTCAATACTGTTTAATTGTCAGCACACTGCCTGGCACTGCCAGTCCAAGTGACACTCACACCGGCTCCAGGGGACAGGATTCCCATGGGTTGGAAAATCAGAAGCATACAGGTCTGGCTCCTTCCACCCTGTGCAGTCCTCCTACACCAACAAAACTGGTTTTGCTCCTCCAGATACAGAGGCTTTCCTGTCACATGCCAGAATAGGCAATACAAATCCTCAGACTGATGCTACAACATACTGCTGTGAAGTTCTGCCACAAGGGCTCCTAATATTAAAGACGCTACAAACTGGGGAAAAAAATTGAAAAAATAACCAGTATTGCCTTAGGGCCACAGAGGTACCATGTGAGACCAAAAAACAAAAGAGACAGGCCAAGTTCTGTGTAGTGTGGAAATGACTAGTCTGTGTCACTTTGCCCTGTGTTCTTTAGTGGTGTAGACACAGTCACAGCTTCAGAACGTGCCTTGTGGGTGGTACAGGCACAACTCAATTGGCACTGACTTGCAAACATCTATGTAGACATACCTTATGTCACAGAGCAGTGAAATGACTTGCCCAAGGACTCAGGAAACGTGGGGCAAAACTACATGCAAAAGGCAGGTGTTCAAGCTGCACGTCCCCTGACTTAACCAGCAGACCAAAACATTAGCCTCCCCTCTCTGGTGTTTTAAATAGGAATACACTGTTTCGCTTCCTCTAGGCAGCTGCAGTGAATCTCCTCAGTTCAGCAGCGCATTTCTCATTACCCTTCATGATGATATCAGGTTTGATTTGTTCCCCAGGGAAGGATTTTCTCCTTGCACCTCATTACCTCGCTTCTTCTTAATCTGATGTTCCTATTTGAAATGCCAGCCGGCATTTTCAGAAGTGTTCTTGACAATGGTTAATTATAGAAGAATCCATCAAACTGCACAGATACAGGTCATGTAAAGCCTGCTGGGGACTTGTCTGGCCCTCAGAAGGAGTAGCCAGCATGGCCCCTCTCCTCCTTTGAAGAAGCTCCACCTCCTCCAGGGTCCACTGCCACCCGCTGTGTGGGACATTCATCTCTCCCTGCAAAGCCAGACAGGTCTTAACAGAAGATGAAACCGAAATACTCTGTCATCCCACCTTCTCATCCCTGGCTGACACTTGCTCTGTGGACACAGCAAAGTGCCTGAGACCCATTAAAGAAGGAGCCAGTACTCTTTTGATCCTTGCCTCCAAAGCACTTAAAAGAGGATGAGGCAGGGGCTGAGACGCAGCAGCTTCTGTGTCCCTTTAAAGAACAGTAACGTGCTCATAGAAATTGTGCTGGAGGCACAGAGGCCTTCTGAGCTCAAACCTACCAGAGGAGGACAGCGATCAGCTCCTCACAGCAGCAGCTGTGCAGTTTGAGCTTCTCCCTCAAGCATAGTTCACACATCGTTTATGTTGTTCCCAGGAGGATGGCTTGATCCTCCCAGCCTGGTACCTTGGGCAGGAACGGGCTCTTCAGCGGTTGGGTTTTCTCCCCGCACAGCTCACTCTGAGGTGGCAACCAGGGGCTCCCCCTGCTCTCCCTGGGCGTAAAGGTTTACGTAAACTGCAGGGCCAGAAGAACCAAGATGAAACAGCTTTCTGTTTAGGGGCAAGGAGTGTTCATGGTGTTATGCACATCATAAACAGGGCTGGAGCGGGTCCAGAGATGGGCAATGAGGCTGGTGAGGGGTCTGGAGAGCAAGCCTTATGAGGAGAGGCTGAGGGGGCTGGGGTTGTTCCGCCTGGAGAAAAGGAGGCTGAGGGGAAACCTTACCACTCTCTACAAGTACCTGAAAGGAAGGTGTAGAGCAGCAGGGGTCAGTCTCCAAGTCACAGGTGACAGGACAAGAGGAAACGGCCTCGAGTTGCGCAGGTTCATATTGGATATTAGGAAAATATTTTACACTGAAAGGGTTATTAAGCATCGGAATGGGCTGTCCAGGGAAGTGGTTGAAGCACCATCCCTGGATGTATTTAAAAGACAGGTTGACATAGTGCTTAGCGACATGGTTTAGTGATGGTTGTCATCAGAGTTAAATGATGGTTGGACTAGATGGTCTTAAAGGTCCCTTCTAACCTAGACAATTCTATGCTTCTATGATTCAGAACAAAAAGAGTGCAGTAACCATCTGCTGCTTCTGTATCTGCTACCCTGGCACAGAAGAAAAAATTAACTTAAGTCAATGGATCCTAACATTGAAAGTATCAGCCTTGGTGACATGCAGAGTAGGGGCCAATGAGTTGGAATAACTCAAAAATTTGTAATTTCAGAGTAGTTACTGTAAATTTAATTACTGTCAGCATCAGCATAGTTAGGCCTCTTGGGTAGGTGCCAGCCTCTCAACATTTACTCTATAGGGCACAGATCATCATCTTGTTCTCTATTTACACAGCACCTAACACTGTGGTCTGGGTTAATCACCAGACCTCAGGGAAAACAACTCCACAGAAGTAAATATTTCAATTATGTTGCAGCAAAACAAATCCCTTCCCCTTTATAACTAGCATTAAGCCCTCTCCCTAGAATGTCCCAGGTGACCCTCACACCACTACTGATGTTGTCAACAGCTTGGTATTTCCTTCCAGATAAATTTTTTCTGCCCTTTGGAAAAAACCTGCATTGGTTTCAAGTGCATCATCTCTGCTATTACACGCTGGCCTTGGTATAAGGTCAAAATGGGAAAAGCCAGATCTGTTCACTGCTGGCCTAATCCAGACCCTACTGAGGTGTGTGGATGCTGGAAGGGCTTGCTTCCAGAGGAAACTAATTCGTTACCCCAACTGAGCTCTGGAGAAGCCAGATACTGTAATATCCTCAACCAAATGAGCAAAAAGACAAAACCATTACCCTTTACTGCAATTGATAAGCATTTGAAAAAAAGTCATTAATCCAGAACAATGATGCTGACTTCTTCCAGTAGCACTGGGGATGGCAGACATCCCCTAGCTAATAAATGTAGTTATGTTGCTTAGCTTTGCCCCAGACAGTCTCCTGAAATGTAAACACAATCCCTTAAACAGAAAGGAAACTCTGATCTGATAATTCCTACTTGCTCACATGATCCAGTCTTTGGAAATCAATATCAGAAGCTCAGCATGAATCCCCATCTCCTTGGAAACCTAAGTTACAATACTAAAAATCAGCTCCTCAGTTACTGCAAATCAGTGTTGCCCCACCAACCACTTCTCCACCAGCCTTGGGAACTACATGAAAAATACCCTGACTTACCAACTAAATTTGAGAAAAATAAATTATTTTCTCTTGTAGATATTTTTTGTTGGTTGTTCATGAACAGCTCTCCTCTAATGCTCACTCTGGAGTCTCCTTATGATCCCAAACAGCTACCTAATGGGACAAAAAGTTGTGTTTCATATTAGACTGAAAAACCAGCCCATTTTATACAGCAGTCAGAAGTTCTTCCTCCAGGTGTTTTCCCTGTGTGACCACCTTTAATTGTGCAGTACCACAGTACTTCAGCAGGACTCACTGGTTCACAGGCATCTGTTGTTGTAGAAGGAAAGCCAGAGAGAGGCTCGCTGGTTGCCCAGCACACACTAATTTGGCACAGGAATCAAAAATCAAAGTATCACATCCAAATCCCATCCATGGTCTCCTGCTATGGGTCACACCATGAGGTCCACAAGGCTAATGTTCACCTCATCAAGGGAAAAATGCTTTTAACACCAGAAGCAATTGCTTGCTTTATTTTCACTCCTATTTGTGTATGGGAACTGCAGGCACCAGGAAGGCTTTGTGTCCTTTTGTCTTCTAAAAAACTTTCCACCCACATCCATGCACACCCATAACCCACCAATCTACCTTTCACATCCACAGAGTTGCCAAGCAGACTATCTCCTCTACAATCCATGACCGAGACAGCCTCTGCTATTACTTCAATAAAATATTTTGCAGAAAATAGAACCATCAGCAGAATCTACAAACAAGCATCGGGCAACTCAGCGTTTATCTGTCTACTCATCCATGTCAGTGCTTTGTGTCAGCATGAAACATTGGTCTCCACAGTTCACACTTGCCCTTCTGAACTACAGCAAAATAAAATATTTATACTTCTCCCCGAGAAGCTACATGATAGCCATCAGTCATACAGGTTTAAAACAACAGAGTGGCAGCCGCTCTCATGATTAAACCTGCAAAACACACTAACAAAGCCATTTGATCGGCCCCTGTGCCACTAAGCTGTATCAAGCAAACACCCTCCTATTTTGAATTCATTTAAGCCAAAAATCTCATCAATTTAGTGCCGATGCATTTGAAAGGTAAAGTACACCACACAATATTGGCTGTAGTACATCAGCCCTGTAACAAACAGACCTGTCCTGCTCTGCAAATAAATATCCTTTCATGTGTCATCAGGGAAGCTACTGTATAAGGCTTGTGTTCAAATTCTGGCTGGTTTCACGATGTGCGAAGACTGCACGAGGCTACAACCATCACACTCAGTTCCCCTGAGGTTTAGCTTACAGTCAGCTGAGGCCTAGTGTCTCATTTTAAGAATTTGCCAAATGTCTACCCAAAAGAAAATCTGAACAAGAACTTTTCTATTTCACTATTATTCATCCAGTCTGCGTCAGCCCCATAAATAAACCATAATCACTTAATGCCACCTACAAAAATTTCAGTTTTGCAAATTCGAAGTAAAGGAAATAATTGCTTAGAAATGCTTTAGTTATCAGACTGTGAGAAATTACTTATGTAGTCCTAATATTCAGACAGATACATGAGCAGAGTTAGCCTGACTGGGAAAATATAGGCAATGAAAAATGTTTGGTTCAAAGACACCTGGGTTCTCCTGTGATTTTAAACCACCAAAATACCCTGAAACAAGATGTACGAAGGAGTAATTCCAAAGAAAGGACAAACTGCATCAAAGCCACCTTACAGCACATCGCCACATCTTGTTAAATCAGCAAATGCTGACTGCAAATCTGTTCCTACAGGGAAACACACAAAGCATTGGTGCTTGAACTGTTTGCATCGGGACTGACGTAACACTGCTGCAGCCTACAATACAGGGAACTTTGGGTATCTTTAGGTGTTTTTACGTGATATACTTTAAGATCTTATCAGTTATGCTTCCCATAGTGTTTATCTGAGCACTTATTTAAATACTTCCACTCAAAACATGTGCATGTGCACTACTTGATTTCTTCACTCTTGATCCTCTTTTGCATGCTGCTGTCTGGATATTTTTAAATCAAAATATGACAGAAGTGAATCATTTGGGGATTTCTTCAATCCACCATGCATCACTATCAATATTTCCAATGCCCTTTGACTCACTCAGCAGATAGCCTATCGTAAACTACGCAGAATTGCTTATGAAATATAAACATTTAAGACATACACTTCTTTGTCAGTGCACAAACCTGACTCCTGTGAGGAGTTACCTCACTTGATGGGAACATCAAGCATGTTTACAGGCAGGGTTTATCGAACAGGTAGAGTCAGCTGGTGTGGAGGTGATGGCACCTTCACTGTTAGTGTCAAACTTAGACTGCCTCTTCCATCACAAGATTTCCTTTTATCTTTTTAAGTTCACACAGCTTAATAAAAAAAACAACTCTCCCTGGAATCCTCCACTTCCCTCACTCCAACCCCTGATTTTTGGAGACATCAGTCTGGAGCAGTTTTCTTCTGTGTGTGTGACTACAATGCCGGGATGAGATATTAATTGCAGGAAAACAGCCTAAATGACACCAATGCTCCATGGTAAATCTATGGAATACTGACACCTGCCGGCAAAGGGCTCCATGTCACTCCTGCACAGGAATTTGCCCTCTGTCTACTCCCAAAAACTGATTCCCATCTCAGGTGCACAACAGCCAGCACAAGCAGGAACTGAGTCCAGTTATGATGCCAAGCATGAAGACCAAGAGTTATCCTTACACTGCAAACAGCAGCATGAGTTTCCTGCTCCCTGAAAGCCAGTGGCTCTCAGCCAGGTCTAAGGAATTTCCCACCGTACCAGGGAAATGACAGTGTATTTTGAATCTCAGCAAAGACAGCGGGGATTAGCTGTGCCAAGGAGACAAATCTTTTGTACCTGGAAAAGTGCTGACCTGATTTAACAGCCCGCTAAGCTGGCAGAAAACCAATCCTAGGAAAATGAAAGAAAGAAAGAAAAAAGTAGTAATTTTATGCCAGATTCTTGAGCTGAATCTGCTCAGCAGTCCTGGAGATGGCTCTGGGATTGGGAGGACAAGGGGAGCATGGAGCTGGAAGCAAAAATGCAGCAGGACTGTCCCTTCTGGCATCGGCCGCTGCGGGCAGGGCTCAGTGTCCCACCAAACCGCATCCTCAGTCCTGTTACTGTATGCAGGTGGGCAGCAGGAAAAAGCTTCCTCACTTCTCCAGATTGTCCAGAGTATGTGCACAAAGGCAATGGGATGAGCTTGATGCTGGCTCTTCCTTTCCAAAAATGAAAAGAAAGGGAGATAAAAATGCCTGTTTGGATTAATTACTGTAGTCACAGATACATGTTTGCATTTCTCCTGTATGAATTACTTGCACGGATTCAGGCCACACTCTAGAGATGAACTTAACCTCTTATTTGCTTCTGAGAGACTCCTGTCTCTAGGAAACAGTATGAAGAAAACAACAGTGCTACTGTTCACACTCACTGTAGCAAAATTACTCCTCTTTGAAACAAAACACCTGAGAGTCACTTGCAGTGAATTTAAAGCCATTGCCTATGTTGCTTTCACTTCTCTTTAAACTTTAATTGATTAGAGCAGAAGTAATCTTTTTAGTTGTTTTGCTGAGTGCAAGGAGAAAATTTTCTGCAAGAAGGCAAACATGGATGTGACACTTAAGATGATTACAAGGAAAAACACTCTTTTAAAGCCTTAATGAACTTTATGAAAGCAAAAAGCTGTAGCGTTCCAGAGCGTTCAGCCCTCCAGGTTCACTGCAGGATAACCTGGCACAGGTGATATTAAAGTTAAACCGCACAGTGTTCACAGTTTAGTCTGCACCAAGGAAATTCAGGACATAAGGACACCAAAGGGCATTACAAAGTGATGCCACATAAACAGATCAACTTTTGCATTTCAAAGCATTTTTTTCCAAAGCCTTTCAAAGAAAGAGACTCTTTGCAACCACGCCATACCTGTTTCTGAGCAGAAGCAGAAGCTCAGCTTAAAGTGTCTGTGTGCTGATTGCTATTAAGGTGTTTCAGAGGGTCATAGAAAGTGGTGCAGACATCAAGGAGAAGGGCAGACTCGCCCCAGCACTGGCAATGGAGTTCCAAATCTTTAAACCGAAGGCTGGAATGCAGTGAAACCCTGAGGAAACGGTTGCTATCACAGCTGGGTCCAACACTGGAAATATTTTATTTCTGAGCAATTATTTTCCTAGCTCTACCTCTTACAGAACATGCTTCACACAATAATGTAAAATTAGTTTATGGATCTTTAATACTGGAACAGGTATTTTTGTAATGACACGTTGATGTGGGATAGCTGTTTGGAAACCAATAAAAGAGATCTGCTCAGCTAGCTGATCCGAAAAGCAGTTTTATGGTACATACAGAAAAAATCAATCTCTACAGTGCCATTATGTGTATTTCATAGTATGTCTTTACCTGGACGTAAGATGTTCTCTCAGGCATCTTTTCTCCAAAACAACATCAGAGAGATTGCAAAGGTTGAAAGAGCAAAGGCTGGGTCTCTTACAGGTCTAGAAAAGCTTCTGTATGAGAATAGGATGGATGAAGTCTGACAGAAAAAAACCACAATTGATATAATACAGATTTAACTAAACAATGAATAATGAAACTAAGTCAAACATCCTTATTTACTTCTCATCATAGAAGAATGAGGTATTACTTGAACTGAAAGCAGCAAATTTAAAATGAATATAAGGAACGTAATATTTTAGATAGTGTTGGAACATAATATAATATTAACATAATAAGGCACCTAATATTTCACATTACAACGAACTAACCAGTATAACTCACAGCTGTCAGAAGGCAGTGGAGCCAAGGGCTTAGTACAAATAAAATCAGAGGCTTTTTTTTTTTCAGTGGAGGAACACTCCAAATGCCCACATGTACAGAAAAAACAGATTCTGTTCATATGGGGATGAGATGGGGACTGCAGCTGCAGATGTTGGAAGACGTCTCAGTTCTTGCTACACAGCTACAAGTTGTGAGATTCCCTGACTCTTGTAAAACTCATGATACTGGACGGTATGTCCAGTGCTCTCATCCTGCACTCATGAGGGGAAGATCTCCCTCCACAAGAGGACTCATCACTAGAATGTCAATGCCTCACTTGCACTAAATTTGTTCTCCGTATGCATATCAAAATACTATGGCTCATTGTCTCCAAGCAGAAGTTCATTCCAAACTTTAAATCATTTCATTAAAAAATAAATTACATTACGAGCTAAGCCTCAATTTTCAATTTTTTTTTGTGCCATGCTCTCAGGTTCTCTTTTTTATGACCAGTGTAAAAAGATTTTAAATTATAATCTATCCCTTGACATATATTGTACTTTAAGTTTTAATCAAGTCTCCCAGAGGAAAAGAAAACCTAATAGTACCCTCAATCACTTTACAATCTTGTTTGGGGTATTTTTTGGGGCTTTTTTTCCTAAGCTACTGCTTATTTAACATCTCTGCTTCTCACATACCCATACTTCATTTATTCCAGATACATTCCAATCTGCATATATCTCATTTAAATATTCACAGTTACTCCTAAGCATTATTTACTACATATCTTTTTTTCAGAATTATTAGCATCATTTCGTATGGTCTCGTTATGCCTTCATGTACAGCTATACAACATCTAATGGAGTTGAAGTAGCATATTAGACCTTCCCTGTGCTTCAAGGCATTTTCTCCTCACACCATTTTTTTTATTTCTGAACTTTAATGTGCCTCATATTTTAAATCCTCCCATTTCTTTTTCTTCTATTTTTTTTTTGGGGGGGGAGGGATCCATTCCATTATCTTTTTTTACATCCCACTTTATTTTGCAACTGTAAGTTAAACCTATTCCTCTTAAGACTATATTGCCACCACTTCAGTCACACTTCTGAAGAACTGTGCTAAAATTTGGAATAACTAAGAATACTGATGGCAGCACAGGGCCATTAGTCCTGGCAGCATATGCAGTCTCTTTGAATGTATGAATAAATAGCAGGGAGTTTCAAGACAGGTGAAAAAGAGGCTTCTGTGAACTAAAATATTTCTGCAGGGCAGATCCCAATGGCAAAGTTGTCTTTTTCTATTACCAGCACGTTATTGTAATTTATGCAACAGCAAGTCTCAAAGTGTTCTGGAAGTTATTAAGAGCAGAAAGATCTAAGTACCCAAACCTCACAAGCCAACATCCAAAGGGTTATGTGAAAATCAAGCATCAAGAAGTTGCTGCTAGACATGTTAGTATTTCCTCACTTTGTTTGGAAGTTGGATCTCTCTTATTATTAATAAATACACTGTCATTTAAAGCACAGATTTAGTTAATATTTCACTAATTATCTTGAAGGTACAACACTAATACTGTGATCAGTAGGCCACCAAAGCTTCCAGTACTGAAACTGCCAGAAGTCTCCAAACTAAATTACAAGGCCAATTCTTAATACCTTCACTTCTGAGAGCAAGAATACATTCTGCTTTAGTAGGGTAGTAGCAGATTATTGAGCATTCCTCGTTGCATATAAGATGCTGTATTTTCAGCCTGGGTATTTATGCCAGACTAAGGTGGGGAGTTATATTTCTTTTATTTCAGGCAGAATGGTTGACTGGTTTCTAAGAGCAGAGCTACTAAAAAAACAACCCCAGGGAAAGCTGTGTTCTCCATGCTTTGAGACAAGAACCTGAAATCTTGCTCGTAGTAGCCTCTGCATCAATGATATGGCTTTAGCCCCATTCAAATCCATTTGAGCTGGGCTCACACAATGTTGTAAATGCTTTAAAACCTGCTGTTTGCAGAGGCTTACGGAAGATGTGTCAGGGCAAATGCCCTGAAGTTGCCACCTTCTCTGTAATGCTGCTGGAGTCACAACAGCATGGGTGCCCCCCTGACTCTCTCCAGCAGCCAGTTTCCTGGTTTCCAGGGGATGTGCCCTCCATCCTGGCTATTTATTCCCACCCCACACACCTTACACTGATACGGTCACATGGTAAATGGCATCCACTCATCTGGGTTAAAAAATCCCAGCCAAAACAGGGTGGAAGAGAGGAGGAAAATACCCCTCATCCAAGGCAGCAAGCTGATGCAGCTTACCATGGAGAGGCAGTAATAAGCTGAAAACATGAGGAGGGAAAACTTGTTCAGCCAGTGTTGCTGCAAAGACAGAGCACAGGGAGCAGCAAGCTCAGTTCCTCCTGCCAGCCCCACTCTCAACTGTGAGGACTCCAAAGGACTTTCATTCCACTGGCTGCTCTGAGTCCTGCTGACTGAGGCAAGATTGGGAACTGAAACATGGAAGGAAATGAGGAACGAAGTTTCACTCAGATATTTTTTTGGCATGCCACGTGTTGACACAACCCCTCATTACCAGCTTCCTACCAGTTGCATCATGCCAACTCTGTGTGGTGGCCCTGTCTGAGAGAAGAAGAGCCTTTTATTGGTGCTGGGTTACTTCTAACCAAGACTGGTTTCCCAGTATAGCTCCCAACAAGGCTGCAGGGGCACCTGTGCAAGCATAGGAGAGGATGGGTGCAGATCAAGAGGAGGAAAGAGGGCAGTGGCTTATTTAATCAGGCACTGCCCAAAAGAAACAATTACAAAACTGTCTTTTATACTGTTTCGTACAAAAAGTACTGCTTAACGGATAAGCATTTTTTCTAAGTCAACGAAAAAGGGAAAGAAGCCAGTACAGTGGGGAAGGAAATTAGTAAATTGGGAAGGGGAATCTTGTATGTCTGGAAGAAGACAACTTAAAGAAGACAAAGCACATGATCTCCTCCTCTCTTTTGGCAGGGACAAGCTATTTATGTTGGCCCAGCTGCCCCTGAAATGACAGGCTAGGACTGAGAGAGGGAGAAAATGGAGAATATGGTGAGAAAGGCCAGAGTAGGACACTTGGAGAAGGAGAACCCATACAGAAATGAAGACCTCTGTCTCCACATCAAAGTTTGAATAATGCAGAGTAAAAAGGCCTGCAGCCTAACCTGAACAGGGAGAAAACAAATGACCGAGCACATACTCGTTAGCAGAGTTCATTAACAGCAAGCAGTGTTCATCTTTTGCATCTTTCAAAGAGCCCAGGTCACTGCATCCAGGTTCATCTTTGAATGAGAGCCCAGATCCAGCCCGGGAGGACTATGTAACAATGTACTTAAAGACCAGGGAAGAATTTACACAGATAAAGACGGTCAATTAAGTTTGTACACATAAACCTGTTTCTTGCATTTCTTAGAACACCACCTCACAATCCATGAGAGTAAGCAGATTCAGAGTTGTAATTTCTAATAACTCTTCATTTTCAGGCCAAAGAAAAATCTCTAGGCCTAACTGCCTCTCCCCATCACGCAGGTGTATGTTTTAAAAGTTGTCTATAAGTTATTGTACACCTTCAAGTACTAGTCAGTAGCCCAGTTCAGTGATGAATGTTTAAGCATAGCATTTGCTCACGTCCAAGACTTCCAGATGAGATCCCTCAGTCCAAAGTTGGCTACTTGTCTTCCTTCAAAGAAGCCACCTCCAAGAATTTTACCATATGGAGATACTCATCAATTTTTTTGAGTCCCGGTATGAATAATCTCTTCTTTTTTTTTTTTTTTTTTTTTTGNACTTAGCTTTTCACTCGTAATTCTCAGGTTTAAGTAATAATAAATGACATTACAAATGAGGAACCTCGTGTCCAGCCCACTGAATCACAACGCCTCCCTAAACCACACTGAAATTAGAGCTGCCGGGGAAGTGTCCTTTAAATTTCTGTAGGAGTTGTGATAAAAAGCAAACAGGGAGCATGGTTTTATCTGATTTACTCCTTCCAAAGTTGTGCAAGGTATCTGCACTCCTGTAAACAATTACTGCAATCCACCTGAACTTTCAACGAAAGTACTACCTTGGGCAAAACCCAGTACCAGTGCATCTTCATACTTCTGGTGGGCAAGCATACAAATGGGAACTGGTACCTATTAAAAAAAATGTACCAGTGGCTTGCTCCAAAAGTTGTCTAAACCTTCCAGCAGATGTAGCTGGAAAAGAAACAGGTCACACATCTGCATACAACTCTAGTCCAAACAAAATATCTGAATATTTTACCCCCTTTGTTCTTTCTGTTACTGTGTCTGTTTAGCCTAAAGAAATCCACTTTTCATATGACAATTACTGCCACCCATGTGTGGTAAAGAAGACTGACAGACTTTCTACTACCAAAACTGCAGTGACCTTTGTTCATGCCAACCAGGTGCAATGTGGTGTACTGCCAAGACAAAAATGGGTAAACCCTGATCCAACAGAAGGACCGTCTCCAAAAGGAAGGGTTCATGTCTATTCAACATAGCTTGTAAATACCACCAAAGACTGCAAAACTCCATGCAAAAATTGTACCTACTCTTATATTTGAGCTATTATTCACAATAACCATGTCTGAAGTTTTAAGGACAGTGTGAATTTAAGCTTTTTGTCATGCAAAATGAATACACTCAGAAGTGACATAACTTATTTATGTACCTGCAGGGTACTTCTTGGAAATTACACAGCAACTTATGCCAGCAATGGGAACATTACTAACATAACACCATGTTATCTCCTTGTAACAATGTAAATGCCTCAGATCACCACAGTGTTTGATAACATCACAGAGATAAAGGTTTCATCCATGCCTAATTCCAACAATGGAGGATGGATGCAGTAGTGAGGTAATCTGCATTCCTACAAATGTACCAAAGTTCAAAAAATATAGTAACTGACATAAAAAGTACAGCAAAAGGGAATTAAAGACATTCTGAGATGTAGCATGGGTTTCTGTGGGGACAAATCGATTACGCAATAGTGAAAAAACCTAAACTTACTCTCTAATCTAAAAAACTATCCAGGGATAAAGGACCAAGGTCTCATCAAGGTAGCTCTCTTGGCCTCTCTCTGTAACTGCTGTAGTTCTCTGGGCATTGCTCACTACCCATAACCAAACCCTGGTGCAGAGGACAAACCAGCAGCTCCAGAACTAGCCAGGTACCAAAGACTGCTCCTGCCTTCCTCCATCTTCACGGCTGCCACCTGGCCCATCCCCAGCTAACACATCCCAGTGCACTCTGCCCCAGGTAGTCCTTGCTCCCATCCTACCTAAAATTGTGCATTTGCTCTGCGATCTCTGCAACGGACTTGTTAAATTATCAGCAGTTCATCAGTAGTACAAAAGCTTGTCCCAGGTGCCTGAACTAAGCTCAGTCAACAGAACCCTGGACATTTTAAGGTTTACCTTCAAAAGCCTCTAAATCCCACCAATATACACAATTTTTTGACAAAAAAAAAAAAAAAAGAAAATAAATACGGTGCTAAATATTAAATGTAAAGAAGATGGTTGTATGAAGGAGTGAAATCCCTTGCTAACTAAAATGTGGACACAGAAAAGGGGTAAAGATTGAAAACAAAAGAAACTCAATGAAGTGTTCTGGGAAAGTCCACTGGCATCCCAAAGCAAATACAAACCAAAGCTCAACCAACTAGAGTCATATAAATGTTATTTTTCTTTATCAAGCATAAAAAAGTGTGGAAGCTCTCTGCATGGTAAATTTCCACCAAGAGAAAATTTTCCCAGACTGAGGTTTCAAGCATGAGTTCAACATGAATTTTCTATTAATAACATTAAACATTTCTGCAGATGTTTCAGGACGATATTAATGTGTTTACAGAAAGAATGCAAATAATGAATGCAGACACACAAAAAGTAAGTCTGTTTACAAGTCTGTAAGAGTTGGGGAATTTTAGATTAAGAAAGAGGTTATTTTTGGACCAAAACACACATGCTATATATAAATGAACTTTTAACTTATCAACCCTACGAAGAATCTGGTGTCTGAGAAAGCATTATAAGATCAAAATTAAAATGTGAGAGAATACTGATGGAAAAGACTGCAATATTCATTCAGGCCCATGAGAAAGTTGTTTTATTTTCAGTCTGAGGTCTCAGTCCAGAGAGCTTTCTGCACGGCCAGACTCCATATCAGCACTGTGATTCATCCATGCAATACAATTTTCAGGATCAAAGATTTCAGAAATTTCTCATGTCAGCCCACAGGCACCACCTGAAAAGTTCCCTACTTTTTTGGCGGCGCAAACTGAAGTTCCCAGAGTTCATCCTAAAACTGTGAATCCCCCCTGACTTTCAAAGGCAGCCTAAGCCACTCCTGGCAAGTCCCTGTCACCTTCACGAGCCTCTGTGTTACACTTGCTGAGGCTGCAGTAAGGATGTCCACAAATGGGACCGAGAAGCTGATTTATCTCAAGCGCTGAGTTTCCTTTAGCTGGATCAACTGGGAAGTCTTGTTCCTGCCCTGCTGGCATACCAGAGGGGTGCCACAGGGTAGAGCGAAACAGGCAAGAGAAAGGAGCATCTGCTTACATCAACTTCAGCACCTCTACAACATATAAAACCAAAGTGTAACACTTCATTTCACTCTTGCTATCAGATTATTTCCTGCTGGCCTCCGGGGTACTCCTGCTCAGCAGCCCCTCAATGTAGGATGAAAATACTCACCACCATCCAGAGCCTCCTCTCGTGCACTGTCATCATCACTAGGCTGGAGAATATTCCAGGATGTCAAAGTAAGGGAAGAAATATCTTCAGCTGATGATAACTTCAGCATGTCCATGTGATTGCTCTGAGGCTTGTAACGTGGGATGAAACACTCTTTGCCTTGCTTAAAAATGTCCTTAATGATGTCTTCTGTCTGGATTTCATCTGGCATGCTCAGAAAGATCGCAATTCTTTTGGACTCTTGGTACTTGGGATGGCAAATCACCTACATGGGAAATTGATGTAATCAGTTGGTGAAGAGTTTACAAAAAATGACTGATGTTATTTTAATTAAACACACAACTGGAGCAAAATATCCACTGGAAAGGGTAGAGATATAAACTACCATGCATCAGAAAGAGAATAAATTGACTTTGTTTCCAACATTTCTACCATCAGCAAAATCAAAATAGGCAAATTTTTGCACTCAATGAACAAAACATTGTAAGACCTGTTTGGACCAGGAAAAAAAAAAAAAAAAAAGGAGATAATCTCCTGATCCTTTAAATATTTGAGCCATATAGTGCAGACCACCTCAAATGCCCAAAATCCCCAGAGAAGCATACTGCAGGTCAGAACTGCCAGCTTATGGAAAGCATGAGGCTTTTGTGTTTCTCTTCTTCCACCCTTTCTACATGCTGCATCTCTCATCTGGGCCGAGGCAGAATGAGAAGAGCATCAATGATAGTAACTCAAAAGAAAATTAACATCAGAACAGCTGACTGCAGAGCACAAAGTCTTCCAAGACCAAACCCCTCTCTTTTTTTCACCTGAAACACCTTCCCTATGGCAAGTTTAGATATGTGACTTCAAACATCACCTGCTTCTAATAGGGGATCTTATTACTGCACATTTTTCAGAGCTTAAAGGAAAGATGGCCTTGTCACGTTTGATTTCCATGAGGTTCTCTGTGCTGGGCTTATAGAAGACTGAATACAGGAAGGAAAATAAGAAATGCTTATGGTGAAAAAGTGTTAGCAGATTAATACCTTCTTATGTCTCTGTCCCATTCGAGATTGAATTCCACATTAAAAATTGAGAAGAGGTTTTTGTAAGCTTGTCTCCTCATTCTCTTGTACCTTACATGTTTTGTTCCTTACATCTGGACAAAACAAATACAAATGTCTCCCTTCTCATTTAAATGTGATTTATTCTTATTCCACACACTTGCAAAAAATCTGTCAAAAATAACAGAAAATTGAGAAACTGAGCTTATCTATGGGACAGAAAGCACCCAAACCTCTGCTCTGTGTTTGTACAACTGCGGGGTAACTCACCCTTCCGAGCTTTAGCCTTTGCCCTGGCCCTGCTGTGAGAGATAAATGCCCCTATCCGAGTTGAGATATGATTGTCATTCTGTTTTATTTTTCTTTCTTTCTAGCACAGCAATTAAATTTCAGGTGAAATATTCAGAAGATGGGTATATTTTTGCAAGGGGAAAAACAGAAAAAAACCAACACTGTACCAAACTGTGGTAACGCTTGGCCATAGGAACATCTTAACAATTCAAACCTCTATTTCACTTCCTTTTGTAATTTGTCCAACCTTACACATGGATTTTTTCAACTGCTTGGCCATAGGAACATCTTAACAATTCAAACCTCTATTTTACTTCCTTTTGTAATTTGTCCAACCTTACACATGGATTTTTTCTACTAAGTGATTAAGCTCTCAAACAACAGAATATCCATGGAAGCTTTTCTTTGAAAGAACAGAAAATTTAGTCAAATTGCAGACTCCAGACAATGCCTATGATTCATGTTGTTGAGGGCCTCCGGAGCTGACCCTTCTCCTGGGTTCGGAGAAGAGAAAAACCGAGACACAAAACTCCACTTTCAAAGTGTTGCTGTGGGCACCACAGAGGTCCAGTC
>VZRU01009336.1:4637-29162 GCA_013398155.1 Pedionomus torquatus
GATGAAGAGGCTCAGTATTGGAAGGTTACCAAACGTTTTTTCCCCTAAAGGTTTTCCCTTCTCTTAGGAGAAGGAGAGTGGGAAGACATGAAGATAAATTGGAAGAGATCGTTTACACACCAAAATATTGGAAAATGAATTATTTTTTCTTGTTTTTCCAGGAAACTTAAT
The DNA here is from genome assembly GCA_013398155.1 of Pedionomus torquatus. Lineage (NCBI taxonomy): Eukaryota > Metazoa > Chordata > Aves > Charadriiformes > Pedionomidae > Pedionomus > Pedionomus torquatus. The sequence goes on from VZRU01009336.1 coordinate 4,809, forward strand.
ATTATACAAAGTTACCAGGTATTTTTCATAGCACAACAGTATTGACAGGTCAGTGCTGGTTGGTTTTTTTTTTTGTTTTTTGGGGGGATTTTTACTTGCTTGTTTGTTTTTGGTTTGTGGTTGGTTGTTTGGGGTTTTTTTTAAGTAAAAATGAAGGTTAAGAAGCCACAGTCAGGTAGTTTACATTTATCCAAAAAGTATTTGGGATGCATTATCATGAAATTACTTAATACCATTTGAGTTCAGCAGTTTGTACATCCCCTGACACTCATAAGGGTTCATGCTTTCCCAAGGAGGCAGGGGAGCATATAATTTATTCTTTTTCTGTTGGGAGCTGGAAGGGCACAACAATAGGTATGGTATTTAAACAGTTATGTTCGATCTTATTAGAAGTATCACATTAGCTTAACAGGCTACAGCAAACCACTACTACTGTTTACTACTGCAGCTTTAGAAATTCCATTGAACCAGTGACTACACAACTGCCTGGAATCTGCATTTCTCAACTTCCAAACCATCTATCAATTATGTGAATTCCTGCATAAGTGCAGATTAACGTCCTTAAGTATTCATTTGTTTACAAAACAATGCTCAGTTCCTTTAAACATCAGAATCCAACTGATCTTTATTTTACTTAAAAAAACCCCACCAACTTATAAATCATGGGGTGAAAAAGGAGCTCTGTTTACAAAAAACACCAACACATAGAGCTCAGTTAAAGTTCATTAACACGTGTCTGTATACAGGAAGATGCAGCAATTTTTAAAAAAAAGTAGTTTTGTGCTTTAATTGCTTATATTAGTATTAGTTATATATTTTTAAATTAAACAATTATTGAACAAACTAGTTCATGGAAACTGATAGGAAATTAATCCAAGTATTGGATTATTGATCCATTGCTATCTGATCCATTTTCTAACAATAATAGCTAGGAGTCAAAATACATCTTAAACTTCAAAGCTACTGTATTCGTGCATGTTTGGGCAAGTACTTCCCAAGCAGCTATGAAAGATGCCAGCAAATTTTCAGTAAAGGCTGTATTTGGTAGAATTTTCTTATAGCTGCCAGTGAGAAGCAATCATTTGTTAGATTGTAATTAAGCAGTACAAATGCAAACAGGATTAAAAAAAATAAATAATGTGCGATTTAAAATCTTACAAGAAACAAAATAAATTTTAGTAAGTTCCTATATTTGCAATTCAGATAGCAAAGCATGCTGTTAAATGAAAAGGCAAGATCATTGATTTAGACTAAACAACACTAATTTCAGAAAACCAACAAGGCTACAGGCTTTACTTTATTTTACCTAGTTCATTTCCTTATGTCGGTTATTCTACCTCAGACTAAAAGCTGTATTTTAGCACTAATGATGCAGAAAAGGTGACTAGTCTGATAGATTTTAGGTGGGATGGAAGAGAAGCAGAATGGCAAAACAAAAGGAGAAATAGTAGGAAATTGCTACAAATATATTTGCATAATGGTTCCTCTGACTACTAAAGAGCCAATGAAATAGGTGGCAACTGCTCACTCAGGGAAGTTTCCCCCCCCTCCTCCCCCCAAAGACTACGTATAGAAAAATAAACCTAGGAAATTATTAATTTTGAAAGATCTTAATCAAAATACAGAAGCAAAAATCTTTGTATTCTATCATATGCTTGTCATGGTTTTGGCCAGATTGGCCTATCAGAATGACAGATGCCCACCCCTAAAGCAAGAGGAGGAAGAAATAAAGATATTTACAAGTTTAGAAAGAGAACTAAACTACTTCAGTGAAAATATTTATAAAGGATGAAATAATACATAAGAAAAGTAATTTAAAACAGAAAAAAGTTACACAGTTGTGTATATACTGTATCAAGCTCCCAGGATGACTATCATGTCACCAGCAGGCACAGGGAAAGTCCCAGACTGGACTTTGCAATGGACAGGAGCTGTTGACAGGACAGAGTTGACCCTTTGATCCGTCCGCTTTTATATACTGAGCATAATACAGGTGGGATGGAATACCCTGTTGGTCACTTGTGGGTCACCCGTCCTGTCCGCTCACCCCTGCAGGTGACCCCTCTACACTCTTCCACTTCCAGACCTCCAACAGGGCAAATACCCAGGTTAGCTGACCTTGGTTGTTATAGCAAAGTATAAATAAGAGACTCTCTACATACCATTCCTTGGTATAATCAGGTCTTATCACTCAGAGTGGGCATTTTCTGAACAATATGCTGTTAATTTCAGAGTTCAGTTGGAAGGCCCAGCTAAATAGTAAAATTATTAAACAGAAAATTGCTTCTGTTTTACCTCAAATCAGGACAATGCCTCCAAGTCCTGCTCATCTTCATCCATTTAGATGAGTTAAACTTTAATGTAAAATTTTAACATGTTATTACAAATATCATACCTCATCCATCCTTTTGGTAGCACACACTATATCACAATATTAATAATTCACCCTGTTTATTCCTTTTATGTCCATAGCTTCTTGGCCAAAACTAAATGCAGGGTTATTCTATGCTCCTAGTACAGAGGAATACTTGTAGGAAAAACAATGACTCTTTCCAGCATTCAAATATTTTGTATGGCCATTGCCAACAGCAGCATTAACAAGCGTAATGTTCTGAACTAGATGTTAAGTGAATTTCTATACCTATTTAGCTTAGAAAAGCATAAAGAACCATACATATTATCTAATAAGAAGGACAGTGTAATGTTTTCAGAGAACATAGCAAATCAATTCTTGGCTGTCAACACTGATTTCTGACTGCAAAGCGATCTGCTAGGTCCAGAAGTCTCTCTTCATTTGCACAGCACAACCTAAAACACTTCCCTTAACTCTTGCCTGACAAGTTTCCTTCGGTTATTTTTAGGTCATTGACTACTGGATATTTTTCCCAAAAATTTTGCTGTGGTCTATACTGATATTACCTCCTCCCCTCAGATACAATCATTCAACACTTAACTTGTGGATGAGACTTTAATCCACTCTTCTGCTTCTCACACTATTTTGTCTTGTACCAATTATGGAAATGACTCCATCTTCCAAATATCCTTTTGGAGAAAGTTTATTTCACCACTAGGCATTTTATTAGAGTGACGCAGGTATACCATGGGGTTTGGAGTTTTTTGCTCACACAGCCTTTTGAAGTATTTACCAGCAAACTCACTCACTGAAATACTAAGGCGGCCATGGATGAGAAGTACCAACGCTTACATTACATAAACAAAAAAGCAGAAACTCAGACTCCAGATCAAGGTGGCAGATACAAGTTTATCTCTCGGTGTACTGACATTACTCCTTCACATGACAACCTGACCCCAGGCTCACCATAGCAGTGGACACAAGCTGGAAAGTCTTCCAAATATACTCTAAGTGACATTCACTAGCAGCACAGCTCCTATTGGTTTTAGCTATTTCAGCTAGCGGTGTCTGAATCCTAATTCAAACATAATCCAATAAATGGGTCTCAGGAGAGATTTTCCCTGAAGTCTGCTAAAAGGCATAAGTAGAGAAACAATCTTAAATCTTTTCTATTCAAAATGACACCTAAGATTTTTAAAGTTAGCTTCAAATATATGAGCCATCAATAATTGCCCTTTCAATGCTACTCTAAGTATTTTGCAATATAACTTAAGAACAGTGTTCTCAATTTTTTTTAAGCCTCAGGTTCCACTGTAGCATAATTTTTAGCTCAGCAAATCACTAACTGAACTCAGAACCTTACTATTTCACCACTATCAAAAACAGTTGTGACACTTTTATAGGTTTGCTCAAAATTACCACCACAAATGAAAAACTAAGGTACATTTCAAGCAATTCAGTAGATGGCACTCTTCTATCAATATCAAAAATCCTCAAAAAAAAAAAAAGGGGGTACATTGGTGCTGGAATTCTTTTTTAATATGCAAGTCCAGTTCCTACTCAGATTTCTTAATTTTTTGTGCTTTTCATAGAACTTTGAAAAATAGTTTATTACATGCCAGAATATTATAAGAGATTACTATGTTTTGTTCAAATACCTGTAATTTTACTTCGCTATTTTTCCCAGACTTCTGTGCTATTACACATAGCTCTGTTTCACACAACACAAATAGCTGCATATCAGTGTCACGTGAAATGGTATTTTTGTGGCTTGTGTTTACCTGAAATCCAACTTGAGATGTACTATAAAAACGTCGACATTGTCCCTAAGAAGCTGCTTATACAACCTTAATTCATCTCTCCTCATAAGTATTATGGTAATTTATTTTTAAAAGTTGATGCACTACCACATCACTAGCAAACATTTTGTATTACTTAGCCTAAATTTTATTTTAAAATAGTGCCCAAAAGAGATAAAATGTCATTAGAAAAACCTAAATTGTCATATAAAAAAAAAACCCTAGCATTAAATCATGCAGTTCTTCAATATTACTAAGATGTGAAGCATAGCATTAAAAACAACATTACCCATTCTACCTTGACTTTTCATTTTAAAGTTGTTGCAGATGCCACCTTATATCCTGTACTTTGCTCTCAGTGCACTTGAGGACTTCAGATAGGTCCTTTCTTTAGCCCCAAGACAGACACCACTTGACAGCGCTAAGGAGTTCCCATTGCAGTATAAACACGGAGCTACTGTTTCGTACAGGCTGTGGAAGTCAGAAACAAATAGCTTTTCTTAGCACTGGGTAGGGGATAATTCATTGTTATGAGCTTTCCAAGTGCAGTCTTAAACTGTTGTGGGTACAAGGATGGAAAACAGATTATCAACAGACAAGCACAGTCCAAGGTAGTTTGCCTGCATTTTTCCTGAAGTTTTTCTAGTGGGCATTTGCTAGACAGAAGAAAGGTGTTACCCTGCAAATCTAGCTTCAGTGAGACTTTTTTTTGGTACTTTGGAGAATTTGCCCACCTTTGTGCACTTCCAGTTCCTGTCAGATTCCAAGTGATGTCTGCTATCTCATGCAGTCGTTATCTGCCCTGCTATTACAGGAATGTTTGTTTTACTAGTTTGTCATCTGCTAGTAATTTCTGAGGCTGAAGAGCTATTTTGATCAACTTGGACAGAAGGGGATAAGTCTTGCAGATAATACTTTGCTGTAAGTTTTATAAAAATAGGAAGTTGAGAAGTGGGGAGAAATCCAGATTAGGTCCATACCCTATTAAACATGAGAAAGGTGACAGCATTATCCCAACAACCTAAAATAGAGGCTCTGTATAAAATGCTGCAGTCACAGTAGATATTTCAGAAATTACAATAGGTAGGTAATTGTACTACAAGATAGAGCAACATGATAGTGGGTCTCAGGTAAAAGATTTCTTTCTCTAGATACACATATCCATAATAATGAGTATCCATAAATTACAATTCTCTTCCTATAACTGACTGTTTCAGTTCCAAGGGAAGGCAAAACCCCATTTCTTCATACGATAGTTCGAAGAAAGTGTTATACACAGCAAATCAGTTTCAAGCCCTTCAAAGATGCAGAGCTATACCCGCTAATGCTGCTCAGCACTTCCACAGTTCCTCCACAATCCTGCAGTTTAAGTGAAATATCCAGCAATAATTCTGCAAGAATAAGATAGTCTTTAAAAAAACAGATGTGGTGAAATCTAATAGTTTGACTTTTGATTTAATAAGAAGCAAAGAAAGAGTCAGGGCAGGGGGTGTGTGTGTGTGTAAAAAGCTGGGCATTCATCTACAATGCTGTATAGTCAAGGAAAGGCTGCAGAAACAGGGCAGAGGTTTTCCTTTTCACTAAGGCTTGCTGTCTCCTTTACTACCACCTTGCTCCCCAAATGCCAAGAGAATGTCTTCTATTCACGCTTCTACTGGTACTCCCTTTTATTTCTTTAAATGGTTAAAATGCATTAAGGCAAGGAGCACATCTGCACAAAGATGTCATTGAAGAGATATACAGCCAAATTTCTCAGAAAATTGCTACCTACAAAGTGACAGTTGTTAAAACACAAAACTAAGGAAGTCTGGATTTTCTTTTTTTTTTTCTTTTTTTTTTTTTAAAGCAATTTGGTTCCCACTGGAATCCTCAGCAACTTATTTATACATGGGAACAACTCCAAGAGTGAAACGGCTGCTGTTTAGCTTAAAGATAAAAAGTATTTAAAAAAAAAATAAATCTAACAATCATACATCTTCCAAAAACAAACAAGCAAACCCAAACCAAACCTCTATCACCATTGCTAGTCACAGTATCACCCCCACAGGTAAAATTAAAAAAAAAGACATTAAAAAAATAGAAATCAAACGCTGTTTGATGTAAACTATCATTGCGGTTCAGAGCTTTACCGAGGTTCTACTATCAAATCCTGAAGCTACAGATGTCAAACAGTCAGGGTTTCCCACCTCCACTAGGGAAATTTCCAGCTGTGAGGAACAGCACAAGTGCTATAACATGAAAATATCCAGTGGCTCAGACAAAAGAGAAGTACTGTCTGGAACAGAACTCTTCATCCAGCCTGAAGATGGCTTCCAAGCAGCAAGTTCAGATCATTAAAATTAACATGGCATTGTAACATAGTCAGTTTAGACCTGCTTTGAGTCAGGAGAACATGTATTGACAAAGCATAATTCATTGCTTCAAATGTTTTTAAACATTTGTTTTAGTGTTTTGAGCATTAGACAGCTTTTTCTACTCAGCAATAGAGAAAATAATATTTTGTTTTGAAAGTTCATTTCTGTAACACCTTCCGTCAAAAATACAAGAGGAAACCAGCAACATAACCCTCAGCCACTATTGCTGAAACTAGAAGTTGCAACATGCACGTTCTACATACAGTCTGCACCAGGATGAGTTAAAGCACAGAAGGCTCAGATCTAATGTGGAGTAGCAAGCATTTAAGTTAATTTAGTCTGGATATCATCTGTGATGTTTCCTCTTAAACATTCACCAGAAAAAAAAACCAAACACAGTGGGGTAAACAATTGTTTCCATGATTTGTCTAGAAAAGTCTGGAAAGAATAAATACCATCTTTACAAGGTGTCATTTGAAATTTATTTCTTCTTTTTTGTTAGCAGAATGGCAATCTTAAACAGGAATAAATAATCCTGTTGCTGATTTACAGTTTTCTGTAGCTCTACATGAACTGACAAAAAAAAAAAAAAAATCTAAAAAAAGCATTGGACTTCCTGATGGTAAAGAACTCCACCAGAGCTAAATTCAAGTCACATGGGTATTAAGAGAAAAAGCTAATTATTTCTCCCTTACAAAATGAGAGTCTTTACTAACTGCAAGCAGATTCATTCTTTGAAGCCTTACGAGTCTGAAAGCGTCTTGCTTGCAAAGTATCCCAACTTCTCTTCAAAGGACTACAGAAAACTCCGACTGATACTCCGGCACTTCAACTTTAAGCATGACTACTGCTCATTTTTCCCCATGAATGCCCAGGTTCCCAACTTGAGCCTCCAGGAAAGGCTATAAGAAGTAGGCTGTTTAATCAAGAATCACCTATAAAACCTCTCACACATTCTGAGTCTCAAACAGCTCTTAGTTTCTCTGCCCAGTCTGCTGGACTCTCTAAACTTGGTGAGTCTGCAGAGAACCGGTGATCTTCAAATTCACTATGGGGCAGCAAGGCTGCGCAGTCAGGACAAAGCAACAGTTCAACAGATTCAAGGCCATCACTGTTCCAGTCAAATTTACTAAAACCAGACTGACCAATGGCCCTTCCTCCACCAAAAAATAAGGGAGGAGATGAACAGATTAAAGAGGTATATGAGTTTAGAATGAAATAAACTAATGAAGTATTAATACTAAAACAAAAAAAAAACAAAAAACAAAAAAAAATGAAAATAATGAAATAGATACAATATATACAAAACCATATAAAGCTTCTGGGATGACAATCACAACACCAGCAGGCACTGGGAAGAGTCCCAGACTAGATCTGGCAATGCACAGTAGCTGGATTCTGGATCCAGAGTCAGGAATGCTCATATCAGGATCAAAGGTAGAGGAACATATAGGGTCCTCCTCAGGTGTCAGCCATGGAAGAAAGAGTTGACCCTTTCATCCCTCAACTTTTGTACTGAGCATGATGCAGACAGAATGGAATACCCTGTCGGGCGAGTTTTGGGTCACCTGTCCTGTCTGTTCCTCCCCACGGGTGACTCCCCTATGCTTTTCCTGCTTCTGACCCTCCAACGGGGCAAATACTGAAGTTACCTGACCTTGGTTGTTCTCGCCGTAAGTATAAGCAAGGGCTTCTCCGCACACTGCTGCTTGGTACAATCAGGTCTTATCACCGTGAGAGTGAGCAGTTTCTGAACACTATGCTGTTAATTTCAGAGTTCAGTTAATTAGAAGAGCTCCAGCTAAAAAAGTAAAATTACAAAACTGAAAATTGGTTGTTCTACCTCAAACCAGGACAAAGCCTTATCCCTCCTCACAAGCCACAACCTTGATCCTCTTGAAGCAGAGGAGAAAAAGAGAGTTAAATTGTTCATACCCACCCCCCACCTGGGGGGGCCTCTCCCAAGGATGGATATATTCTTGGAAACTATTCATTGACACAAGCTACAATCAACTCTACCAGAAACAGCAGCACTGTGCTAAAGCACACCTGAAAACTGTAAAACAGCACTTCTGAGGGAACATTTAGTGAAAAAAAGAAAGCAGTCACCCACAGACACTAAAAATTGCATGTTTAAGATAACAGGAAACTAACTAGGTTTGGAAAGACAGAGATAACTTCTATTAACCAACAGTTTCCAATAATTCACAAATCGCAAGATAGGAAGAACAATCTTTTTTGTATAATTTCCTCAAACACAAGTGAAAAAAAGATCATTAAATTAGTGGCCCTGTTGATAAAGTCTGTTTTACTTAAAACCATCATGATGGACTGATACATCCATTCCAGTCAATCATCAAGAGAAAATAGTATGCTGAAGCTCTTTTTCTTTTTTTTTTTTAAATCATAAGTCTATCAGAGAAGTATCATACCACATAATTGTGACCAGCACTGAGCTACTAAGATACTTTAGATTACTAATATTTCTTAAAATGCTTACCGGGAGCTGAAAATTATAATTATTCTGTATCAATCATACAGAATACATGAACATCTTTAAAGATTTTTGATTATAATACACTAAGACAACAGTAAGAACAAGTATGCTCAACTGAGTTTAAAAACATAAATTGCAAGTTACGCACATGTAATTAGTGAGGAGTTCACTTCTAATAAAATTAATGTACTGTAGAAAACAATGAGAATTTTCAGAACACAGGTGGGGTTTTTTTAGTAACAGATTTGCTGAGGATTTCAGAGGGTTTTTTGTTGAACAAACTATGTGGATGAAGCCTTCAAACTATGCTTAACTATTTTACCTGCTTTGTAACTGAAATCTGCTAGTTTTAAATCTGACATCAAATACAATTTAAGGAATATCTTGCAAGAACAGTCTCTTTGAATGACCTTTCCTACAGCAAGTGAGATTGTACTCCTAAAAATGCTGATCCATTACTCTGTAGATCAGCAAGCATTGCTAGTAGCATCTTCTTTGTCAAAGTGGATACAACAACTGCAATAGCACACCAGCATTTGAAGAACAGCAAAAAAATAGCTTTTTCCCTCTAAAACCTTACTCGGGGCCATTGTTTACTGAACTTGCCCAGCACTTCAATTGCAACAGTAACCTCAGCTGCAGGCAAGAGAGTCAAGGCAGAGAACATTATCAGATCACAGTGTTATTACCACACAAGTTTTCCTGCCAGCTTCCTTGACATTAAAACTCACCACTACACCACACCACTCTTGGTGGTTTATGTTTTACCATACCACATAAATTATTTCAACTGTTTACACATCTGATAAGTTTTGCTCAAGCAGCAAAAATTTCCTTGCTAATAAACCACAGAAGCTTAGAAAATTTAAAGTTGTGTTTCTAAAAATGATTATGATGTGAAGTACTGAGTTAAGTTCATGAAACCATTCTGTTGAACCACTTCATACTGAAGGGATTCTGTCTTCTACCAGGAGCCAGATTAAGAGTACAGCAGCCACCACACAGACTCAAGCCAGAGCTCCACGCAGCCCAGCACTGGCTCCTACTGCAGCAGGTAACATTACTTAAGGAGAAATCACAAGGTGGGCCCCTTCTTTACTATATTGTGTTTGTTACATACAATACAGTTAATTTAATAATGTATTATATACTGAGAAACTTAAGTATTATATCTCCTGTGAATTACTATGAAATTATACATTTGTTACAAATTAAACATTTAAGTAGTATTCTTGGAATTGAAGTAGCATCTCTCAAGTTTCTGCAGCATGACTAGGAACTTGATTTCCTGCTCTTCTCCCTCCCCACTCCGCCAGTCTTGAAAATAGGGGAAAGCTATCTTTGTAAGTGATAACTTAAAGCTGGGCTGTCCTTTAAAAGCAGGTAGGCATCAACCAAATAATTCCCTCCTCCTGGTTTCAGAAGCTATCCTTTAAAACAGTTTCACTAAGGCAACAGCTAGAGTCTGTAAGTTTCTGCCCAGGCCAGGGTGCAACAGACAGATAAATTAAGGTCACTTTTGAGCACTTACAGGAGAAGAGACTGTCCATAACCTTAACAGAATAGTAAGGATTTGTACAACTTCAGTCTACTGAAATGAAATGCAGGCACCACCTACTTGCCAGAGGAACTGGTGACAGTGTTCACCTCTAGTGTCTATTATACCAACGCAGATGACCTTATCCTCAGGTGCAAGAGTAGTAAGAGCCTTCCTTTTAGCTATTTTATAATAGAGAAAGGTATAATAGAGAAACGGGTATTTTTATTATTTTTTCTTTAGTGACTACCACACGTTTTCATTTAAACCATGCACCCTTATGTTACCAGCCCCTTTGGGCTAACTAGTAGTACTAAACTAACTCTAGTACTAAAATAGAACTAGCTTTAAATAAAGTCTGCTGTAAATTCAAGTCAGTTCTGCTGCAAAGCAGGAGACCAAGCAGGTACTGATGCAATCAAGTATTGTTCACTTAGGTCTCCAATTACAGACATCACAGTGCATAGCTATGTACTTGCAGACCTGTAAAAGTTAAGCTTTTATTTCTGTAGAGCTGTATTTGCAAACTGCTGTAACAGGGACCTTTATGGCTGTTAGCACTAACACTACAGTAAACATGTTACAGGTGACTTGCCTGCATTAGAAGAGAGGCACTAAGTTTCATCCAGTTTAAAGAAAACTATAGGAGGTAAGAGGCTGCACAAATATAATCAATAATCATGATGTGAAAGTGACAGAATACACTGTTAGTTATGTACAAGACTACCACAAAACTGGAACTGCTTCTGATTATGTGCTAAAATGCAAAACTGCAGTTCCTAGATATTCTGTACCCAAAGTTCACTATTAGCATCTTCTGATGTGCTGCTTCTCCACTAGGAATTTCCAGCAAAATGCAGATCATCAAGAGTCAGTAAAGTTTACTCAGGAAATACTACCTTCTCCCTACAAATTATTATCCTTCTAGAACAGCAATTACTTGATCTGGAAGTTATTGGCAGAGAGCTCATATGTAGAAAAACCACCATCCAACAAAAAAACGACAAGTCCACAAGTCTTCTGAACTGCCATAGTTCAGAAGTAAGTAAGTTTTGTGCTTTAGTACTCAAGAAAAGCAATAGTGTTACAGAAGTTCCTACTGTCTCTTCCCCCACAGCATCCTCTGAAGCATCTATAAGTCCCATTCTATTTTTATTTTTTTTTACTATCCCTTTGCCTATTTACATAATTGGGATTACATTCACAGTATTTTCACGGGCAACATCCAAAAGAAAACAAGTACAACACAGGTCCTAGGCAGCCACATGTACTGTGGGTAACTGAAAAACAAAAAACGTTATTGGACCTATGTTTTTGGTTTTGGGGTTTTTTTGAAATTGAAATATAGAGAAGTACACAATTTTAAGAAAGTGGTAGTATTCTTTGCAAGTGATTCCTATTTGAATACTGTTTCCTTTGGTCATCAGCCCTTATTAAAACATAAGGACATTACTAATAATATGTACTTTAAAGAGGTAGGCTACCTGATCTTTTTTCCCAGTTTAGTAATTCACTAGGATTTCTTAAGTATTATGTTTCCCACTTATTTTAAAGAATGAAGGGATATTCACCACACCAGTGAAAAACCTCATTGTATTTAGTCACTTAAATGCAAGTTTATTGGGGGCTTTTTTTGGTGGCTTTCTTTTTTATCTGATACTTAAGGACAGCTGTGAACCTAGTCTCAGTGCACAAGTCCAGAACATGTATAAAAGGGAATGCCAGGCAAGTTATTGCTATGCAGCCCATTCTGCACATTAATAAGCATCACTAAAGCTTAGTAACTGTGCTTCTAATATCAACACTACAAAGTTCAGCCAAGAATGTTTTTCAACTGTGAAGATGAACATCTGCTCTGTTTAACAAGGTAGTAAGACTGGATAGAACATATGCTAAAAAAAAAAAAATATATACAAGCATGCTAATCTTATCAATTTAACATTAAGTGATCACAAAAAATTAGCTTTCTATTATTTTTCCCTAATGAGCAAGTACAAAAATGCAAATTACTTTTGTCCATCTGCTGCTGCTGACTATAAATTGGTGTTACCAGCTAGGACTGAGGCAGGACCATTAGCAGAAAAGACTATCAAAACCACTAAATACTGCCTGCTTACCTCTTTAGCTCACTGCTGTAACTGTTGAGTATTTCATCTTAATGTGAACCAAAGATCAAATAATGTTAATCAAACACATACAGAGTCAAGCCTGGCAGCAGCTTTGCAATGCCCTGCTTGAAAAGGGCACAAATCACACAAAATAGTAGCTTGCTAAGCAAAAGTACAAAGGCCTTGCATCTGTTCTTTAGTTCCCTTGTTTCTAAAGTTACAACAGCTGCTGTGAAGACTTTTCACAAGAACACAGTAGCAGAAGGTGACAATTAGCTCCTGGGGAATCCATGTGAGATAGCTCAAAATGGTGAGTTTGGCCTACAGCCTCCTTGGCTGAGAACCTAACCTCCTCTCTCCACCAGCATTGCTCATATGAATGCTGTCTCATTTGAGTGGAACAGACTAAGACTTACTCTAGACATGGAAGCAGTGGTCACTGCAATTATATTATCTCAATTTTAGAAGAAAATCAAGCTTCAAGTAGTCCAAACAGAACCCGTGTTTTCTTACTACCATTTTCAGGCACCTATGAAACAAAATCCCATGACATTCAGCAAAATAAATAAATGAAGTAGCCTTTACTTATTTCTATCAAGTTGTAGAACAGTGATCAAGTAGTTGCGTTTGCAAACTGCAACAGTTCAGATTGCGCACAAGTATTACAGAATCAGCATAATTGTCACTATGAAAAGTTTTGGTTTCACATATTTTAATTAGCTCAATCAGCATAACCTAGCATTCCTCAAAGCACTGAATCTTGCATCTCATTTTCTACACTATCAGATGCACGTTTCAAGTTTTACCTACTTCCACTATTCTTGACACTTAAGATTCAAAGCAAATGGTAAATCTGTAAGTATAGAACCACCAATGCAGAGCAGGACTGCAGACAAATGACTAGGGAACATCTATTCCTGAACATCAGTGAGAAGTTTTTACTAATACAGTATTAGAATCAATTCAGCAATTTATACAGCTGTCTCAATACAAGCACTATCAATGACTAGGAATATATTTATTTATTTATTTATTTAAGAGAAGCTTAGGAAGTCAAAATAGACTTTGCAGGAAGTGATTAAATTAGAACAACTAGCACATAAGCTGTACAAATCTCAGACATAAAAGCAGTTTTAGAATCTCTTACCAAAGAGAGATTTTTCACTGTAAGACAAAATGGTTCTCATTGTGGCAGAGGGTCTTAAACTGAATATCAAAATGTCAGATCAGGCTAAATGACAACCACAGAAAAACATAATTTCACAAAAGCGATGTAAAAAGAAAAAAAGTCAAGATGAATCAGGAATCAGTATTGCTATATATTTTATAAATACAGAGCAGAACCTGATAGCATTGCTATATATCTTAGAAATCTACTTCATAAGGAATTAGACCATGCTACCACAGCCTTCACCAGTGAAATATTTCACTTTTTGCTATTTTCAAGACCTTCATTATTTTAAACTACGCCCAAATTCAGTGATACAAATATCACTGCCAAACATTTAAATCATGTCATGAGACCTTCATCTGTATTTACACTGGAAGCCAACAGAAGTGGTAACTTAGCATTCCCTTTGATAAACACATAAGCTGTATTATTATCAAGTGCCTATTATAGAAGCGTTGACTTGAAAAAGGTCACCTAAGTTATCACCAGCTAAATACTAAGAGGCTATTGTTGATTAGGATTCAAGTACCAATTATGATACCATGATTTAAACTTACAGTTCAGCAATAAAAGGTAACTGCTGAAAGACAGTGGGTAAGCAATGCACACTCATACGAGGGCTTGGTTTACAAGTACCACAAATTCCTTCCTTGGGTCAGCAAACAAACAAATACATTTCAAGTCAAAGCCCTAGATCTCTGGAAAAGTAAGAGTCTTGCCTACTTAGTCAGATGTGTTTTGCAGGATTAAGAATCTACATTTTCAAAAAATTCTAATTATCAGTTTGTTGATACACATCACAAGAAGCAAGAGGAAGAGACTGCCCAAGAGATTGCAGATAAAGACCTACCACAGTATTAACTGTCTCAAAACTTCAAAGGGCTATTTTTTTCAAAACGTGGAACCATTACCAATTCGCTAAGATGAAGGACAAGCAAACTGTTCCCAAAACTCCATGTCATCCAGTTCTCTTTACCTTCACATAGAATGTAATAAGTATTCTGTTTTTCACTGAGTGTCTACATAGATAACCCTGCAAAAACAGACGTGCTGTGGGAAGTCTGATAAATAATGTGGGTTTTCACTGTTCCATTAAACAGAGAAACAAAAACAACCACACTTCTAGAAGAGTAATATGAAACACAAAAGGAATAACCAAGGGTACCAGTACTTCTAGCTACCTCAGAGGTGTTGTGTAAGAATGCTTATCTTTGCATTGCAAGACATATAAAGCAGCTACAAAAACATCAGCCAAACAGGAAGTTTTGTTAAGAAGGGTATGCGATCTTGATTTGTGTTTTCAGGCTTTATGACATCTCAGATTGTGAGCTGCTTCTACTTTTCCAGACATAACCTTACTGAAATTGCTCATTTCTTCTCCTGAAGCAATAATGCTACTTCAGTTCTAAAAGCCCTTCCACAGTGACCGAGAAAGAACAAATCCAGTAAAATGTCAAATTAAGAGCCTAGGGAACTGAGTACTGCACCAGAAGTCTGAAAGCCTAAGCTGGGTCCCAGCTGTCCAATTCCCTGCTACATATTTCCCTAAAAACATCAGATCACACAATCCATACCAGCTCAGTGTTTCACAAATAGCTAGGAGGTACAGGGAAACAGGCTATGCTAACACCTTGCAAACTTTGCATCCCTTCTGAAGGCCTTTTCTTCCCCCAAGCTCACTATGACCCTGCAAGTTTGAAACTGCAAGGGTATATCCAGTAGGCTTCTACTCTGCTAGTAAAATAGCTACAGGTAAGAAGAGCGTTCATTCTAAAGTTCACTTCTGTGAATTACAGTATGAGACTTAATGCCATTATACTGCAGGTACTTTTGAGCAAGAGTAATTACTATTTGAAGCTGTTTAGTAGAACTACAGTGTATGTGATAATGCAGCAAATCAAAGATCCATTCAGTTTTCTTGCTTTGATGGAAGTATCACCAAGTCTCTCAATAAGTGTTACTATCAATTTGAGAAGTACACCATCCTACTTATTAGGAAGAATTCAGTCTTGGCATTCTCTGTGTAGGACTACCTTGCTCTAATTCCATACATCCAGGAGTCATATGTCTCATTGTGGCATTTTGACCTTATTTCATTTCAGTATATGGGAATTTTTCATTGAAAGAAAGACCTAAGAGAGCTATGTGAACTAAGTACTGGAAAATATGATACAAAACTGGGGTAGCATTAAATAAAAATGGATATGTGGCAAGATTAATGTATGTTTTAATCAAAGTATTTTTGTTTAAACTACTCTATATGAATCAGGTGTCAAGGTCCTCAATAAACATTTTCTTAATAACAGACAACCATGGAGTATCTCTGGCACAACACTACTGCAATATTTTTTTTAGTAGTTTTACTGATGTACTCTTCCCAAAACAGGAAGATTTGTTTGAAGCCTAGAAAAACATTGGCAAAGGCTAACATTGTTCTCTTCAGTGTACAAATGCCAAGAAAAAGTGACAACCCATAAAACAGTAGCTTAGTTCAAGTTTGGTATATTCACAGACAGAAGCACAGAATAATTTAGGTTGGAAAAGAACTCCCAAGTTCATCTGGTTCAGTCTCCCACGTAAAGCTGTGCCAACTTCACATTTGGATGCTCAGTCTGAAAAACTGAGATCTCTGCTCTAAATACTGTAAACACAAGTCCAGTCATCACCCTACTGCCCTTCCTCTAGAAGGGAAAAGGATCAGGTGCAGAGCAACTTCAAAAGGAAAAAAAAAATTAAAAAAGAACAAAACCAACAACAAAAAAAAAATCCAACAAACCACCAAATCCACGAAACCATCTCAAGCTAATGTTTCAGTGAGAAAGGGTAAAAAAGCAAGCCAGACTACCCTGCATAGCCCAAATGGTCCAAAGGAAAAGCAGTTTCAATGTATATAACAACATGACAAGTTTAAAATTGAATTTTGTTACAGCTTCAGATAATTCACTGAATTGCTTGAATTTTCTGGTATGCATCTACAGCAAAACTATCCAGATGCAGCAACATAAACATTTCATCAGAAACTGACTGCAAAGAACTACATGTCCAGGCTTTGAGCTATTTTGATCAAAGAATAACAGTTGCAAGTTCTTCTCAAACACGAGAGAGTGGAAGTCACAGAAAGCAAGTCTTATGCACCTCAAATATATGAAAACTGCAGTCATTTACTTACATAAAAATCATGTTTTACTGCTGAAAAGAATGGGGGGAAGTGAACAGATGCTGACATTCAGAATTATTTGGATCTTCAAATATTTAATGACAGAATGACAAAATCTAATTTTTCCTCTTTCCTGCAAACTGGGTTTGTAATAGAGAGAAGAGACACCCAACTTTTAATTAAATGACTTATTCCCATTGCGAATAAAGAGCTCCAGGCATAATTTGGTCTGCATGGAAGGCACAACACTTACTCTACAGGTACCTCCTTTATTCTCAAGAATTTCTAGTAGAAATAGTCTTTCTTCTTAGAATTCTATCAAGATGAAGCCTGAGCTCCAAACTGCAAAAGAGTATTTTTAAGCCATGAAGCAGCAATAAAGATACTGCATTCATGTTGGCAGACAATCAAAATACAGCCAATTTCATATACTGTCCTAGTTTTGCTATTGAGAAATTAAAGCACAGAAAACTGAAGAAAGTTGCTTAAGATGGAGCAGTTAAAACAGCAGGGAGCAGATCTCCTTCCAATTTTCTGTTTTAGATTCAAAGCTTATGCTACCTCCTATAAAGGCAATTAAAAAAAAAAAAAAAAACAAAAAACAAACAGCAACACAACAACCCAAAACACAATGCAGCCGACTAAGTCCACAGCCCTGTACAATTAGTAGTTTAAAGTTCTGAGGAATCATCATCCTAAAGACAGACGAATCCTCAGACAGAGCCCGGTCATCCTTCTCATACCACTTTACAGTTCAGGTGCTACCCTGTTCAGATCACATTTGACCTTGAGGGGCTTTTAAGCAGAAGACTGAAAACAACAGACAGCATGGACGATATCAAAAGCTGCCAAGATGTCACAGGGTGAAGTCTACCCAGTTGCACCATTCAGTCAAATTAAATCTCCAAAACATATACTCAAGTCTACCTCATTAAAAAGCTTTTATATCTGCTGGGAAAACAAAGCACAATTATGCACAAAACCTCCTGAAAACTACAGACTATGTGTCCTGCTGTAATGGCTTGGGTATGCATGGGCAAAGCCCAGATGAACTTTTAACGACTTGATAACTCACACGTTTAGGACAAGAGATCAAAACATTAAAACCACGCTGGTAACAGCTAAACCCCTTTAAGTATGGAGAAAGCCAAAGAGATCGGCCTGCAGTGACGAGTGAGGCCACCAGCAGCTTACAGTGACCACTGCAGTCTGAAATCACTAGTGAGCACAACCGCTCCTGGTGGGGAGCGCACCCACAAGAACCCAGCACTGTGCAGAGGGGGGAGCCCGAGGCAGAAACGCTGCATGTAAGAGCCAGACCACCAGCCAAGACTCAAACACTTCAGCAGCTGGAACAGGAGTCCTCTCACCAGCACCACGAACTCAGAGGAACAACCTGAGCCGAGTGAGCAGATGACTGCGACTTCTGCTCTTGTGCCTACCTCAGTATTTAATTTCCTCTGCAATACAGAAAACAGGATCAAACAGCTTAACTATTTTCAACAGAACATAATGTCAGGGAAGGAGTCATAACAGCTGGCTGTCCTATAGTCAGAAGACATACAGCATTTGACCTCTCTCCGAGGTTTGTATTCTACTAAACTACACACTTTGTAACTTTTTCTCATACACAGTAGAGGAACCAACTTTTTGTCCATTGCTGCAATAACAGAAAAACAGAGACTTTGCTATTAATTGCTAAAAACATTCCTTTCTATGGAAGGTACAAAATACTTCTCTAATTAAGGATATTATCTGAGCAATATCAGTTTGCCTCAGAAACACTAGATCTTCCTAGCAACACTTCTAGATTTTCCTAGCTGAACCAGAGTTAGAAATATTTCCAATTGTCCTGGTTTGAGGTAAAACGAACCAATTTTCTGTTTTACAGTTTTACTTTCTTAGCTGGGCCTCTTCTAACTAGCTAAACTCTGAAATTAACAGCACATTGTTCAGAGCTGTTCCGTCTCACAGTGATAAGACCTGATTATACCAAGGGATGGTATGCAGAGAGGCCCTTGTTTAGATTTATTGCTGGAAGAACCAAGGTCAGATAATTTTCAGCATTTGCCCGTTGGAGGGTCCCACCTTCAAGGAGGAGCGGACAGGACAGGTGACCCAGAACTGACCAACAGGGGTATTCCATCCCATCCGCATCATGCCCCGTAAAAAAGCTGAAGGATCAACAGGTCAATTTCCCTTCTGCCCCTTCATGGCCCTTCTTTCCCCTTCTTCGACGGCTGACATCNTAAATTTCCTTTTTATTATATTATTATTATTATTTTCATTAAAGTAGTTTAGTTTGTTCTAAACTCTTGAATCTCTTTAACTCCTTCCTCTCCTCTCTGACCAAAAGGGGGGAGGGGAGGACATCTGTCAATCAGGTTTTGGTAAATTTGGCTGAAACCACAACACCAATTTACTCTGGAAATGCAATCAAACTTTTTTTTAATTACTTTTTTTTTTAAAAAGGAGTAAGAGATATTCTGCTCGAGTTAAGCTAGTATATAATCCCAAATGGTAACTTTGTTGACTGGTAAGGTTTAAGTTTTACATTAAAAGCAGTCTCATATATTTATGGACTTCTATGCCTCTTAAAACCGCAAGATCTAGAACCTGCTAGTGCTTATGGGCATGGAATGGCAAAGTTCTGCCTCTGGCACAGCAAGTCACAGAATTAACAGAATCACCAATTCTACAATGCTCTCTTCTCATTTTAGCCCATCAAGCCTAGGATCTGGGATGGAGATTATTAACAGAGTAGTAATTCTGCTTTCAATTACTGAAAGATGCCACCCATAATTTATATTTTCACAATTACTGTATTGAATTCTTGAAATCCACGCAGTGTTGATGTTATTTTGTCTTAGTGTATTTATCAATTAGAGATACATAAAGTGAACTCACAGTATATTTGTATCCACAGATATTTGGGTTCTTCAGAAAAAGCTTTAGATCTTTTTTACATGTCACTGTATCTATAGTAGAGGCAACATTTGGTATTTGTGTATTAGAATTCTCTGTTCTTCTACTAGTGGTTACAGAGTCCTCATATAGAACAATCAGATGGAAATGCTGTTAAGAAAATTCCTGCTCACATTAATCTGTTCTAATCAATACTGGTTTTGAAATTAAAACTCCTGAATTACAGGCCGGTCAAACACAGAGAACGTGTTCAGTAAAAGGGTTAGCTGATAAATGGCCCAAAGAGAATCAGGACTTGAATTCATTCTTTGTTAATTTCTTCACATACAAGTGAGATCTAAACCAGGTTACTGAGTTCCTTGATTTAAGAATATTTAATGTTTAATACTAATTTTTTTAAAAAATGGCTTCAATGCCTCAGATTACTTACTTGTAATAGTAATGGTGCAAAAGCTTAACAAGATGCACCTATAAATGAAGATGCCAGGAAAACGTGAATATGCAGCTCCTGTCTGCTGACACGCAACGAAAGAAGAACTATCATTCCTTTACTTTTATCACCTCACTACATGAACGCAGAAGAAAGCAAGGATTGCCTTTTCTCCCACTTTCAGAATTTACTTCTCAATAACTTCTTTACTGACTCTCAGTCAGTAAAGAGATAGTAGAGACTAGAGATAGAGAGACTAGAGATAGTCCACACTTTGCTTCAACAAAAAATACTTTTGCAGCTCTAAAGAAAGTGGCTCCCACTTTGATGAACCCTTGCACGTAATTTATCATTCATAAAAACATTAGCTGTTACAGCATCCTGTAAGTCATCTTTGCACAACAGAATGAAATTAGTACTTCTTGCAAGTTTCACTCCTTCCTAAAGAGTCCTTTTCAAACCAGCTTTCCTAGGCAGAAAAGCGAGAGGCTGGTTTTACACTGGGAATGTGTCTGAGTCTATCCTTTCTGCCTGTGCTCCTCCATCCCAAAGGGGAAGTAATCACAGGAGATGCAACTTGTGTGGCAGTGTTGGGCTACAGGGCTAACCTATCAGCTAAGGTTGAGGGCTTTCAATCAGTTCTTCCAAGAGTCAATAGCTGTATCAAAGTACTAAGAAGCATATTCATCTTCATCAAGTTAGGGGAGCAACAACATTTTAGCCTCTGCATGAAACTTCTTCCTGTAGGAAATACATTTTTTTGCCATTACTACTGCTTCCTTTCACAGTAACGGTTTCATTCTTCCCTCACCATACTTCTCCTAAGTATTTAGAACAAATCCATACCCCAAGAATTCACAGGTGTAGTCATGGATGAGTGCCAGTAAACATGTTTTGTCAAGTCATCATTATCCAAACCGCAACATCATGTTGCCCAAAACTACAGGTGAGTAAGCTCTAAGCAGGTGCATTTTGATCTCTTCCTTCAACCCAAATTCTTATTTTTTGATCACTTTCTATTTTCATGCATTCTACCAATGAGTGCAACTAACAGCACCACCCACACTTCATTCTTCATTTAAATCAACTTTATCGCATTTTTAAAACCAAAATTTATGGAGTTAAGAGTAGTTTTAAATGCAGCATTAAGAGCATTGCATGGCCGTTACTGTTACTCACACTTTTACTGTTACTACATACTCTCAGGAGTTCATAAAAGATATCATTATAGATACCATACAAGCTACTTCCCTTCAGCCTCTTTCTTAAAGCCTCAGATTTGATACCAAAGTACCCGTTTTTTCAACTTTTAAAAGGCAATCCTCTTAAGGCAATTAACCTTTCTCACAGAGTAGTGATGTTAGAGGAGGAAACAAAAACGGTCTACTTGCATACTAATACAAGCAGCAAATGAAAATATTTACCTGCAGTTTAAAGAGGATTAAGTCAATTTTTCTAGGAAAATAGCCTAAGCCTTTCCCAAAAAGGTCCAAGTTCAGTCAGTTTAGGATAACAGAGAACTCAATTCATTCTCTTCTGCTTAAAAGTAAAGTTTGGGCAATAGCTGTGTAGATTAGAGAATCTACAGGGCATCTTCTTTTAAAAATAAAAGTTTAAACACATATGCTGTTACATGGCTTGGGCGGTACTAAACTGCTATGAACATATGGGTAGTTCACTTTTAAGTGAACAAAAAGAAGCAGGGTCAACGGTGCCTTATTCCACAAATTCATTCTGCTTATCTCAGTCACTTGGAAACTATTAGTGAGATTCCTGTACCCTTTAGCATCCCCACCTGAAACCATCTTTTGGCAACACAATAGCAAGTACAGTATTAGAAAGCTGATCTCAAGAGCAAAACAAAAAAACTCACCATCCAAAACCACCCCACCAAGCAGCATATAATTTTTCAGCCCCAGAGACTACAGCAGAACAACAGCCCAGGTCTCTCTTTAGATTTGCAATCAACTGCTGTAAACTGTCAGTACACTAGTAACCCTCTACAAAATGTATATATACATTTAAGATAACAGGGACTGAGCAGCCTTACCTCATTAACGCAACTTGAACTGATATGAACAACAACCAGAATAGCCAGGCCACCCACCAACAGAAGACAGAGCTTTTTTTCTCCCCTCCTGCATACCTGGTTCCCACTAGACTTCTGAATGGCTCCAGCAGATGAATCAGAACATCACTTGCATGAGGTGCACTAAATCCACTTCAGAATATAAAAGGATACAGCCTCAGTGCTCCAGTCTGAGTCCCAATGGCCAGTATTTTCTGAACAGGATCAAACGCCAAGGCTGAAGGTTGATAGGGGAAACCATGGCGTACAGTCTTAACAAGTCAGAGCATCGCAGTAATGATGGGTCAAGCAGCAAACCAAAAATAAACAGATACAATATCTGATGTTAGGGAATAGGATTCAGTGTTAATAACAGTTATGAAAGGAAGTACAGAGCATTTTAACAACATACTGAGAAAATAAAATGTCTTACATGAAAAAATTATTAAAGGTTTTCTAGTCATAACTACTCATTCATCCTTGATCATTAAGTGACATTCATATTTACTGAAACTTAATTTAAATCTTACATTTAATTCTATACAAAGACTGTACTTACTCAGCACTTTATTTTTTCATCTACCTCATTTTCCCAGTCATCTTATTTTCAGCTCTAACAAAGGACTAAACTATTAAAATCTAAGCTGTGCCTATGCCTAAGAAGTTTGGCAACAAAGCCAGACTTGTCATTAGAACTATTACAAATGACTAGACCTGCTTTTCTAGGAATCACTTCAATTTCAATCAAACAGGCCCCACACGACAATGCAACCTCTCTCAGCTCATTAAGGAAAAAGCAACCCAAGCTCCACAGAATTAATCTCTCACCCTCTGCTTCCCCAAAACAGAAAAAAAACCAGCCCCCAAAATAGACAAAACCAAAACATACACCCACAAAGAAATACACCCTCAACCGTGGCATTCTTTCTTAAGATAAAGCTATTGGCACAATTAGCTTTTTGGTTAGCCAAGACTAATTTGGTAATTGACCAAGCAATAACTCCATTAAACTTTTCAGGCTGCAATTAATCAGAACTGAGAGCACAGTAACAGCATCACTTACTCTTATTTCCATTATAGACATATACAACATTGGCCACACAAATACCAGTTTTCCCCACTTCAAAACCTTTAGTTTAAAGCAGAGTTACTTTGGGACCTCATAAATACATAGCAAACTTCTGATACACTCTTCTTACTTCACTAGAGTTGCAGGCATACCCTGTAATTCAGTAATTCACAGCAAATAAAATCTAACTGGTAAGAGCTCCTGTCTTCTCCATGTCCCTCATGAACAACTTGCAAAAGTGGCAGAAATGCCTGCAATGCTAGATAAAACAAGGAGGAGAATCCACAAACAAGCTCATCCCTCTCAAGCTAGGCCATGGGTACATTGTAAAGATAAAAATGGCTATTGATATTCAAATCACTTTTTATTCCTCTTGGTACAGCTGGTGGATTAAATCGCTGCATCATTTTCTGAAGTGTTCAGACACAAACCGCAGTTATTGTATCACGCACAAGCAAATAAAAAAAATAGGAACTTTTCTCCTGTCTCTGGAGAACATTTGCAACAGCAGCATCGGCAACTTGGCAACACGCTGCAGCGAAACCACCACAAACGTCTACAGCCTTTTTCAGGCGCAAGAGAACAGGATAAATGCATTTCCAAATAATGCAGAGAGACAGATCCTCTGTCCTTCGGGCCCATTAGCAGAGGCTTCTCCTCAAATGCCGCGATAATCAGATCTGCACTACAGCTCGGTATCACGCCTTCCCCCATCCTTCCCACTCTTTCTACGAAGCCTTCACGAACATGGTCAATATTACACGCACGAAAGCGCCTAGAAGACGACAAACCCTGAAACTCTCCAGGAAAGACGACTACGGAAATCCAACGAGACCCGTAGAGCTACACCCACCGCTTCCTTCCCTTCTCCCCCCGCTCCCCCCCC
>VZRU01009336.1:30473-76172 GCA_013398155.1 Pedionomus torquatus
CGTTCGCAGCCCACAGCGGCTGGACGGAGCGTTACCGCGGAGCTGCCCACCGCCGGGCGAAGAAGTCGCCGCCAGCCCGTGGGGTGGCGAAGACGCTTCCATCCGTTCTCCCGGCAGCCAAGCGAATTGAAGCAGGTGGCACAGTGGGAAGCGTTTCTTTCCACTGTCCCGTAGCGTTCTGTATCCAGCTTTTATTTTTCTTTTAGTACTAGATTGTGCTATTGGATTGCCCAGTCCGTGATCAGGTAATAGCCATTACTCTTGTTTCAGTTGTTGTTAAATTGCTGAGGGTAATTATTATTTCTGACTCTTTCCTGAACTTTCTTTTCAACTGAAATGAACTGGAGGATCAGTCATCACTTTTGGAGGGAAAACTTGTAGAGACGTGATACATAATATTGGCTCGCATCTCTGGAGTAGCTGCAGTGCAAGCGCCTTAGCAGTAAAAGGCTCCACACACGGGAAGATGGTCCTTTCATGTGGTGTTTTCAGCCTGATAGCCGGGCATGCTTTATTAGCACACTAATTGTGCAGAGAGGAATGTGTCCAGCTCTGGGGTTCTCAACACAGAAAAAACATGGAACAGTTGGAACAGGTCCAGCAGAGGGCCACAAAGATGATCAGAAGAATCGAGCACCTCTCCTGTGAAGACAGGCTGAGAGAGCTGGGGCTGTTCAGCCTGGAGAAGAGAAGGCTCTGGGGAGACCTTCTAGCAGCCTTCCAGTATCTGAAGGGAGCCTACAGGAGAGGTGGAGAGGGACTCTGTCAGGAAATGGAGTGATAGGACAAGGGGTAACAGTTTTAAATTGGAAGAGGGAGGTTTACATTGGATATTAGGAAGAAATTCTTTCCTGTGAGGGTGGTGAGGCACTGGAACAGGTTGCCCAGAGAAGTTGTGGCTGCCCCATCCCTGGAAGTGTTCAAGGCCAGGCTGGATGGGTCTTTGAGCAACCTGTTCTAGTGGAAGGTGTCCCTGTCCACGGCAGGGGCGATGGAACTTGATGATCTAAAGATCCAACTCGAACCATTCTATGATTCTATGATTGATCAGAGCACAACAAAATAGTTGAAGCAGCTGTTGTCATGACCTCAGGAGTAAAAATTCCACAAACTCTTCTTATACCTGTAACCCCATGACAATTGACAGCCATACTGCCAGCAGGTATATGATGTATAAGCATTTGAAAGAAAACAAGACTGTTTACATATTCATAGAAATTGACTGAGTCATGAACTTACAGAGCTGTTTCCTGGTGTTACCAAGACACTTAGGTGCTTCTTCAAGTCACCTTGGTAAAAAGTGAAAGAATGCTTCCAGATATGGCAAAAATCCTAGAAATAAAAGAAGTAGACTTAAATAAAAATCACTAAATATCTTAATTAACAGAGAAATGTGTGCGTTTTCAGTATGTCTTGACCCATTACATATTTTAGCTAACAGTTTATAAGTTACAGAAATAATGTCTAATTTTTTCCATCTGTTCACACATGCTTATTCTAACACACAAAACTGGGAAGAAAACTTCTAGAACTTGGCCGTGTTTGACTAAATGGTACACACAGACTGTTCCAGGCAAAGACGTGTACAGGTATAACTTTAAGAATGTAAGTTATAGTCTATTTGAGTTCTGTTGTCAGTATATGTTAGGCCAGGCCCTGCAAACACTTCTAGTTATAACTACCGTAGCACAGGTAGCCTCATTATTTATAGTAATATTAATCACAATTCTCAAAAATGAATGAAGAGTTAAATAACTTCAAAGAACTCTTTTTGCATTCTACAGTCACTTCCATTTTCTTCTATGGTTTCTTCTGTGTGCTTGGCCCTTGAATCCATTCTTTGGCTGGAATATACATATTTAGAGATTGGATTTCATTTTCTGTTTACATTAGCACAGAACACAAGGAGAATTTCTTTTATTATTGCAACACTGTATTAATACTTGCAAAATTATTAATCCCTCGCATTTTGTACTTGATGCCATCCAACAACCCAGTGCTTTCTGGCACTTCCTGTAAAAGATTAGTGGCAACCTTCCTTCTCACTGGGATGGCAGCAGGAACAGTAGTAGGCCTTTTAATTTTATATTTCCATGAACATCCCCATTATCTCTCAGGATTTAGCTGCTGTATTTCAGAGGTTCTTTGGGGCCTCCAGCTCTTACCCAATAACCACATTGTGTTTACAAGTGAGTCCAATTCTGCTTAAACTCCTTACTTCATGTTGCCCGCTCAGACCTTCTGGCCTCTGATGCCTGAAATCTCTTGCCAGTGTTTTAAACTTCAGTCCAAAGCCCAAGTGTTGTTCATAGCTGAGAAAGAAGAAATCAGACCCACCTAGGTTGCAACATCGTTGTACTTAACTACGACAGAGTCCAGCTGTGACAGAACTGCTGTTAAACGTTCATGAGTCACTTAGCCTTCAGCAGTACATCATCATTGGCCACACGAATCACTGCCACCAAATGAATCCACTTGGCTTTGGTCTTCTTTGCCCACCGTTCCTTACTGATCCTATTATTTACTGTTCCCCGAAAAGGACTTATCTGCTCATTTTTTGATCAGTATTCTACAGATACCACATAAGCAACCACTGTTCCTAATGAATTTTTGAGGCAATGGGGCATGTAATGTTGGCCTACACACCAGTGCAATCCCACGGACCATTAGTTGGTGCAGGTCAGACTTGTTGGGTCTTTTGCCTGAAGATAATCACAATAACTTCATGGATAACTGCAGAGTGCAGCTGTCATTGTGCTGACAACCTTGTTTTCTTCTCTTTTCGTGGGGTACTATGCCACTAGTGTTAACCTGAAAAAGTAAAAGAATGATGGTAGTCTGGCATGAGCCAGAATGAGTAAAAGTCCACTCAGTTATAATGTATGCTAGGATTTGGTGGAATAATCCCAGAGCAGTGTGTAGGGAGTGAAGTGACAGGTCCACCAAGACCCAAAAATGTTACTGTTTGTATCCAGAGAAGGCAGTGTACTCCAGGTGATATACACACCATAATAATTTTTTTTTTCAATTTTTTTTGTTTTCATAATAATTATTGCACTACTCAGCATGGATGAGAAAAGGACCATCAGAAGTCACCTCAATACCTCTGCTTGTCCTGGAGCTGCACTAAAGCTTTTGACAGTCAGTCAATCCAGGCTTTGAAGACTAACTAAGATGCTGAGCTTTCCTGAGGACTTCTTAATGGTGCTTAGTCACTCACACTGCAGAGTCAGGATTGACTGAGCCTTAGCCAAACATTTCCTTGCCATAAATAGAAAGAAGCTGGGAAACATTTCTGAACTAATCCTATTCAGGTTGTTCTACTCAATTGTATTGCATAGGGCAGTGTAACCACAGCTCCAAGTGAGTTTTGGAATCTTTCCTGGCTGCTGGGAAACTGCTCAAGCTTTCTAGACTCAGAGCTATTGCCAGATGAACATCTGTGATTTTTATTGTCCCAATAATCTGCATTGGTGACGAATCCTGAGGAGGGCTTCCAGCTACAGGTGAACTTCTTGATATTTCTGCAGCTTAATTTGAATAAGCCATAAACAAGAAGGAAATGAAGAGCATGTGTCAATTAGCTGGCCAGCTCCAGGGAAAAAGCTATGCCAGTGCTTTCCATAACCTCAACTGGAGATGAACTGTCTACTGTTTGTAAATTCATCCATGTCAGAAACATCCTGATTGACTATGCCTGTACTGATATGCGTTCCTGCATCTGGAAACCTGTGTAGTCTTTGTCAGGGTCACAGATTAAGGGCATCTTATATTGAGACCTACGGAACAGCATGACGAACACTCTATGTATGGATGCCGTTAGGCTGTATGGATGTGCATGGCAGAAAGAGGGCACATCCTACTGCTGCACAGATTGCACCAAGATTTCTGCAGAGGTCAGCAAGTGTAATTCCAAATTACTTCAAGCTAAGTATGAATTGGAATGCTCTGCAGCACTGATTTATGCAACTAGTACAGGTAATAATACACAAGTGCCCATGTAGCTATTGCATGTTGAGATAGAGCATGGCAAAAGAGGGGTGGGTATCTTAGGGAGATTTAAGGAATTGTTTATCATTTGACCCCTGTGGGTCTCTTGACTGCTGGCTACTACCAGTGATATGTGACAAGGGGTGAATACAATACAATACAATACAATACAATACAATGCACTACCAAGGGATGGTACATAAGGCAAAAGAGACGAATGGCAGCAGCACTATGCAATAAAAGCATAAGACTTCTGAAGGAAGTTATGTACCATCCTCGTTAGTGGCTCAGATGCCTGTTTGCACTTTTGTTCCACCACTGTCACCTTGGACCAGACAAAGGCAGTGTCAGCTATTTTACTGTACTAGAAAATTTACTGTACTTAATGAAAGTGTTTGCAGTGCTTATCAGCCTATTTACATATTACTCTCATCTTCACTGATGATACGAAGTCCCTTCAAAAAATGTTGTACTTAAGCATCCTTTTTTTTTTTTTTTTTGTGAGACAGACGTTGTTTAAATAAAAAAGAAATAACCTGAAAGAAATATTTAAGGAGAATGTTAACACCACATTTTTTGTTTTCAAATTTACTTTCATTGTTTTCAGCTGTGTCTTCAGTGCCTAAAGTTAGGTCATCCTAGCAGCGTAGTCTGACTGCTTTGGCTCCAGCCAATCCTTTCCTTTTATCTCTGTCTGAAGGAGTAATTTATTTTTCTGCTTATCCAAATCTTCTTTGACCAGTGCAGGCATTTAATTAATTTTGTTCTTATGTTGTACTGAAAATGCACACTTCTCTTTTGTTCATGCAGTCTCTTGATTCTTCTGCTTTCTGTATCACATTTTGCTTGAGCCTGGGCCATCTCTGCATTAAAAATAGAGGTATTTCAGTCCTAGCATCTACTCTGCTCTCCTGCTTCATGCTTTTTGAATACAACAGCTTCCTCAGTTGTTCTGTACCCTTTAAATTAATCTCTTGTGCAATCAAAACAGGCAGTTTCAATGGTAGAGTATGTCTTCATGTTTTTTTAGCATATAATGCATAAACAGCCTTAGGATCAGGGTTCACAGTTCAGGATGCCTTCCTTGCAAGTGGGTACTTTGTAAGCTGCAGAGCTCCTTCCGTCACCTACTTTCTTTTTGGAAAAAAAATAAGTGAGATAGAGGGTAGATTCTCTTTCCATGACATTTTCCTCTGAATGGTGTCTGCTCATTAGGCAGAAAGTAGGGTGTCTGAATTATAATTCTCATTTCATGAATTAAGCACCACCAGGGCTAGGCAACACAGAATCAGCAGCTTTAAAGTGCAGTGTTATGGTTAGGCTCCTAAAATCTGTTACACTATGGATCTGATCCTTTGTGAATTCCTTCCACTTCTAACTAATTATATTTTTATGAATTCTTCCTTGTGTATGAATTAATCTCATAATGCTTTTTTCTTATGTGAACAGAAGTGTTTGGGGGTTTCTCAATCTCCATATATTTATAAGAAAATCATTACTTTGATACTGCTAGTGGATTGTAATGATTTACAGGAGGAGCATGTAATATGTGTATTCAACTGTTTAGTTTGCTTAATGTGTTGTAGTTGATTTTTAGATGCTAAAGCAAAATTACAAATAATCATTTTAAGGAATTTATGATTTTACCGCAATCTATGCCATCACTTCAATGTGTAATTGAACTTTAGTTTCCTTCAATGCAATCCATGCACCTTCTTAACAATTTGTATAAGCTTAAACTACGTCAGGAAAAAACAGGATTTACTCAACTGATACTATGACATACTTATCATCTGTACAACACTCCCATCATTGCTTGCTTTATATCATATTGCGTCTGCAATTTGGTCTATTCTGGTGGATACTTCAAACATGTTAATGCAGAATCATATAAGCACAGAATAACTGAGGTGAGAAGGGATCTCTGGTGGTCATCTTGTCCAGCGGTCAACTCAGTCATAAATTGGATCCAACTTCAAAGTCAGATTGTGTTGCTCAGAATCCTGTCTAATTTTTGCATATCTCCAAAGGTGGAGATTTCGCAACCTCTGCTTTTTGCATTATTACAAAATAAAATTATAGTTTCACATCCCATGTGCTGCATTTCTGTTTTCTCAGTTTTGCATTAAGAGTAGGCCTAAACCAAGATTAAAACCTCAGACATACAATCCTCAGAACAGGTTTTAAACAACATAAGGCTTTTATCCATCTAGAAAAATATGGGCTGATTTTTTACTGAATAATGAATATTGTTTCATATGTATTTATCGTACACATTTTATGGTGTTTGGTCAAGTACAATACAAGTGATTCTTATTACAGTGCCACTTGAAGACCTGCATAACAGACTGAAGTAAGTATGAAATACAATCTGTCTCCATTAAAAGGCAGCAAAATATTACGAGAGAAATCAACACAAGCTTTATAAAATAGCCAAATTAAGATGAAGTATGAGTGTCTGCCAAGTGAAGAAGGATTTTCTTGGACTAAATGAATTAAAGCTAAAGTACAGTGGACAAAAGTAATTTATCTATTCTTAAAACAGATTTATAGTGCTGCAATTTTAAAAATGTTTTTCAAATACAGTGATCTGTTTATATACAGTATTTTGTATGAAGTGTAGCTTTTCAGGCAGGATCTTTCATCAATGAGTCATTCTAAGTGACTGCCCACTACAATAAAAAAAAAAAAGTGCTCACATATTTCATTACTGGCATTGTAATTACAATGCATTAGTTTGAAGGGGATTCCTGTTTTACAGTAGCTTAACAACCTAAAAAAGTATTCTTTTAGGCTACAGAAACATCAGGCCTTTGTTAAAAATGGCTACTGTTTCACTGGTAATTTTTCTTCTTCCTTTAAATCAAAAGCAGTGAATTACATAAGCTACAAGGCTAAGCACACGAGCAAGCAAGCAGACTATCCATTTAATGATGTTGAAGCTGGAAGATTCAAAATGCATCTATGCTTCATTTAATTTTAGGTGCTTTTTTTTCCTGGTACATTAATTTTGATTCATGTTACCATTTTTCTGTGAATGTGAACCCTTCTTGTAATGCCAGTTCCAAGACACTTAAAAGATTTCCCATAAAAACAGGAGTATTCTGTGTGGTTTTAACTTTGTTCCAAGCACAGCAAACAGTACCTCTTCCCCCGTCGCTCCCAACGAGTGGAACAGAACAGAAGATTCTGCTGTGACTTTCTGAAGAAAATGCTAGTGCCCTCCAATTTAAGAACAGAATGATTTGAAATTAACAAATAATTGTTTCAGAGGTAGTGAATGGGTAACAAGGCAAAGGGGTTGGAGAAGCCTAGACTATGCAGGACATATTACAATTTATTAATAAAGTCAATAAGCCTGACAATTCTAATTTCTCCCATTCTTTACATTTTTTTTAGATTCTATCCCAAGACACTAGTCATTGAGTTTCTTGAGTAGGCTTTAGATCCAGTTGGTGACTTAATCTGGGACTTTTTGAAACCTTAATTGAGGCAATTGAACTTTGGCATGTAGTAGCTGATTGAATTAAAGCGTAGAGGAAGTTGTAAGCTGTGATTAGATCAGCTCAGCAAGTGCTACAGTGCATGGGATTGTCCTGACCGGAATTTAGACCTACTGCTTGGATTGGGATCAAAAACCTGATATATTATCGTGGTTTTGAGCTTTACTTCAAGCAAGGTGTTTAAAGAGTCATTAATACCTGCTCCTTCAGATCTCCCAGTGAGTCACAGTCCCTTCTGCCGTAGTGCCCCAGTTAGGGATGGTTACAGCTCCAACTCAGAATAGGCAACGCTTATTAATTATACCTGTATTTTATAGTATGTTACCATGTAGATGCTCAGGCCAAAAAGACGGTTTCTGAGAAACAATGGAAGAAAGACTATTGGCGCAGAGGTCCACCTCTTTAGGTAAAGTTAATGGGAATAAAGATTTTACCTTCATTTTAGCAACTGGAAATTGAGACACACATGGAAGTAAAACCATGCTGGTTTAGCTCTGTATGATTTGTTCTGCTTCATACAGCTATGCCTAAATTACGATTTACAGCAGAAAATGTTTCATTTGCCTTAAATTTTCATTTTTCCCCTTATCCATAAAGCAAATGGCTTTCCTGTACCAATGCTGAGGCATGTCTGGAGGTACGGTGGAGGTTGCAGGCACAGCCTGAGGGTACCCACAGCGTTGCCTCCCTGCCAGGGTGAGGGGGTCTGCTTTCCCCAGCCAGCCCCATTCCCTCTGTCCTTCTCCCCAGCAGGCAGTGTGCTGCTCCTCACGGAGGTGGACTGGCCCTGGGTTATATGGGGAAGCCTTTAAGACAAAAATGGCAGCTAAGCTTTGGAAAGCATGCAAATCTAACTAATAAATAATAAATAAACTGCTCTAACTTGGGGGAGCTGAGGTTGTTCAGCCTGGAAAAAAAGAGGCTGAGGGGAGACCATGTTGCTCTCTACAACTCCCTGAAAGGAGGTTGTAGTGTGGCGGGGTTGGTCTCTTCTCCCAAGTCAGAAGCAATAGGATCAGAGGAAACAGCCTCAGATTGTGCCAGGGGAGGCTTAGGATGGATATTATGAAAAATTTATTCATCATAAGGGTCGTCAAGCATTGGAACAGGTTGCCCAGGGAAGTGGTTGAAACACCGTCCCTGGAGGTATTAAAAGACGTGTAGATGTGGTGCTCAGCAACATGAATTAGTGGTTAACTTTAAGTTAACAGTTGGGTTTGATAATCTTAAAGGTCCCTTCCAACTAAAACTATTCTATGATTTTATGAGTTTGGTCCACAAAGTCTTCATTGTAAAGACAGTTTGATATGTATTCCGTCAGTGTGCTGAGAGGATTGGTGGCTCCCTGGATCATGGGGTCTGCCCATGGGGGGGTCCATCAGGACAGGGCCTGGCAGCCAGGGCCCAAACCACTCCCCACCAGGTGGGTCCAAGCACAGTCCCAGCCCCAGGCACCATGGCTATGCTGGGCTGTGGGGAACTGGAAACCAGCCCTGCTGTGGCATCGCTGGGGCAGGACCTGATAGCCCCTGGGAGCTGCTGTGGGGTCCTGGGTTGTGAGGGAGCCCCGTGATGCTGAGCAGGGACAGTCAGGGCTGGCAGTGCCCCCCAGGGTCCTGACATTTTCAGGCTGACATCTGAAGTAGTGATTTATATCTGAAGGACAGTCTTAATTTACGTGCCATGGAAGTTTTTTTTTTGTCGTGACTATTTTTGTCTAAAAGTTCAACAAAAGCAAAATTTTTTTAAGAGAAAGATTTGTCTCATAAATAATCCTTCTGTCAAATTTAAGTGACTTATTCCCTTGCTGTATATTTACTGTGGACATATTCATAATCTTAGAAGGATTGTTTGGGAAAAAATTGTATAAAGTTGCTCCATCCACAAATTTACAATTGGAAAATCTGGCAAGAGTTATAAAGCGTGAGTAATATTATTAAAGCTGTTCATTTTGTTTTGCTTAATGTGAAAATGAGTTTGAGATTTATATAATGCAATGTCATTTACTTCTTATTAGATGTAAATGGAAAGATCTTCTCACTCTCAGTTTTCTAACTCCCAAGCAAGGGAGTACACTGCTTTTGTGGGCGATGATTTAAGAATAAAATAAAACCTGGGCTTCTGTGATCTGTCACTCGGATTGTCTGTCTCACTTGTTGCCTATTTCATTTGATTGCATAGTTTTTGCCTCTTGTTTATTTCCAACACTACATGGTGACTTCACAAGTGGCAATTAAAGGACTTGTAATGAGTCAGTACAAATAAGTGCAAACAAGCAGTTTTCTTTCATTTGCTATTTATTAGGCACTGTAAGCCTAAGATGGATTTGGAGTGTGTATCTTAAAATTAAAGAAATGGTGCATTTTAAGCAGTGAATATGAAAGATTTCCAAAATCCATTTTGCTGTTCTTGCTCTGTTCTACACAGTCTAATCAGAAGTAGTGTGCAGTCCCTAACACTAGCTTTTAGTATGGTTTGTTCCCTTGAAATTGAGCAACTCCATCAGGGATTGCTGATGACTAGGTTAGGCTAGACATCGGGTCACTTACATTTCCACCACTTACACATCCTTCAATTCCTAACCAGGTGTGTAGGAATTCTCTATATATTAGCTGCTATATCCATGTCTACAGACTTCCTCCTGGCTACTCTGTTCAGGTTTGGAGGCACTCATGGACACACTTTTTTTCAGGAATCCCTCGAGCCACCACATACTTTGAAGGGTCTTGAGACTGTTCTCTCTTTCATGATGTGTTTTGACATACCTTTGTTTATCTCACTGATCCAGCACTAAACACAGTTTTTAAATCCAAAAATTTAGACCACTGAATAATATTTTCAAGGAATTATTCTCATATAAGCACAAATTTGGTAAAGTATACCTCTAACATCTCAAAATGCCTGTGACTGGAGCTTTCAGGTGTAGACATGTATTGAAAAGATGTCTTCCCAGAAGAAAAAGCTTATTAGAGTTATACGACAATAAAACTTCAGCTCTTCTGAAATGCTACAAGCATTAACAAACTTTACCCCAGAAAAAAACTGTATGTGAAACTGCTCACCTAACAGTGAAGAGTAATGCTTTCTTCCTCACATCCTTTGTATGCATGATATCTTTGCACTAAGTGAAAAATTAAGTAAAATGAGTTGATCTTGTCTCCCTATTCTGTTTTGCATAGCTTCTTATTACCACTCTCACTGCTGCAGCTGTGAACACCAGTTGTTCATTCAGTGTTATAACTCTCATCAGTCATATGCAGCTTGTTTTCTCTTGGTCTCTCAGGAGAACTGTAGGAGCAGTATAATGGTTCCCTTCGGTAATTCTCCTTGAGGTGGATTGTTGGTTGGATATATACGCTGCTGTATTTTTATGTGAGAGAAAGTATGATCAAAGAAATGTGTGTTATACTTCAAGCAGAAAATTATAATGTTTGTGACAATCCATATTTCATCAAAACTGTAAATTAAATTTAGTGAAAAAATGGAACTATGTTTAAACAATAAAAAAAATCTTTCATAAAGCTGAAAGCAGAGAGAAATATTTCTTCCAAGAACAGAAATAGAATAAACACTTAAAAAACAAGAATGTTTTTTAAACAAACTTTCCCCACAGAGTTCTTGCTTCCCAAAAACCATAGGAGAGTTCAACCAGTGAACTGCCCAGTAGAAGTGAAACATTCTAAAATTTAAGAGGAGCAAAATGTGCTTATGTATTTTTGTGTTGGAAAATACCAAAATTAAACAAAGCAAAGGAAGTGCATAAATTGGGAAAAGCAAGACTCTGCTTTGTTTTTCACACATTTTGAAAAAGTTCTTCATCTTCCACTGCCTAATATTTAATTTCCGAGGTAATTATGTGCATTGTGGAGTGTTTCTGAAATAAGCATAAAACTTGAAACTGTTAAGATACCACACCTTGCCCAGTCAGAAGCATCTAGACATTTCTTTTTCTTTTGTATAAATACAAAGTACGTAAGTGGGTAATAAATGAGAGTAAAAAGTGTGACCTGGAGGTCAGTGACTTCCAGCTCCAGTGGATTAACAGAGAGACCATTCCAAGATTGAAGATGCTTTAGTGGAGGTCTCTTCCTTCAGCTCCTACTTGGTTGAGTGTGGAACTGCGAGAGTGAATGCATCAGCTGATCTCAAGTACCACAGTATTACATGAGCAAAAACTATGCAAAGGACAGGAAGCCCTCTTACCCCCATGTTTTTATGCATTTTTCTCTTAGACTTGTTTTGCTCAACACTTACGCCCCTCGACTGTTCCTTTACTGCTCTAATGTAAAAGTATATGAGATACTTGGAAATCCAAGGGAAAAGTATTTAAAAATTACTTTAAATTTTATGAAAATGTTTGAATCAGGAAAGATTTACTGAGATAATTTGTTGTGTAGATTTGCATAACATCCAAGAACTTTCCAGTAATGAGGTAACAACAGATACAAAAATATTTGCTTGCTATACCACCAGATGTCAGATAATCATCAGGAGCAGTATAAGATGTTATGTACTCTTGGCTTTTCTCCATCCTGGCTAACTCCCCATGTGGTTTGTTGTCCTTCATACTTTATTCTGGCACATCCTGAAGGAACTTTGAACTCAGTCCTTCCCGTGAGCTATCTCATCTCAGTTACAGCTACTGTTTCTTGGTGCTGATCTGTAAGCCGTCACCCTTCCTTACCAAAGACCGGGACCATCTCTTAACTTAAAGTGGTCTTGTGTATCCCCTTGTTTGCCCTCAGTTAACACACAGAAAATTAGACTGCTTGGTCTTCCTCCCAGAACATTACGTACACAGCTCACAGTGTGAGCTCACACTACCAGCGCTAAAAGTATTATATTTGAGTTCTCCATTCCTTCAAGCATTTTGTCAGCATTTTCAAGTTCTGTAAGACTCTGTTTCTTCTTACATACTTAAATTAATTTCTAATATTCCTAAATTTTACTGTTTGCTTGGGAGGGTCTCCTGTTTTCTTTCATGTTGCACTACATGCATGTACATGAAGTTTCTGAAAACAATTTAGAAGGCTGAGTAAGACTCTCAGATAGTCCTATTCCTTTCATGCAATCTAAGTTAGGGTTAAAAAAGTGGAAAAAATGTTTTTTTTGTGTCTCATTATAAATAATTTACCACTTCTATTAGAGGGAATAAACTTTTCCTTCCCACCACATAGTAAACATGTAGCAAAAAAAACCCCAACATCATAATAGAAATGAAAATAATGGATCTGAATTAATATACCTTATACACAGAAGTCTTAAAAGCACAGATTGTTTTGAAAGAAAAGAACACTGTTTCTTTTCTGAAGTATCTTTATACACATAAGAATTACTTTGAGTTTCTGAGGTTGCCCTAAGACTATTTGCTTTCTTGACATTATCAGGGATGCTGAGAACAGCCTCAAGGTAGAGATGCATTTACTTTACCTTTAACAGAGAAAAACCCCCACCAAATAAAGCTAATAAAAGCACAAAATCTTTAGTATTTTAAATATTTTAGTAAAATGTGGATTGTCAAAGAAACTATAGATAAAGGAAGACTTGGTTTGTCTTATTCAGACTTTGATGACACCTATCTGAACAGTTATTATGTAAAAAAAAAAAGTCATTGACTAGACCTGCATAAAAGATGAAAAATGAAAGCAAAGATAAACAGAAATAAGTAGTAAATTAAAAATCAATAGCAATGCAAACAGAATATTCAAATATATGCTTAATATATGTATTGATATATAATTATTAATCATATGGAAAAGACAGTTAATGACAGCTAGGTGAGAGAAGTAGTCAGAAGACTTCACAAAGGTAAGAATCATATGACCAATGAAATAAAATGCTGGTAAATTTGTATATAGAGTGGGGAAATTTACAATATAAATATGAGTATTTATTTTCACATTTTGATTTACCAGTGTCATGTCTATAGAAAGCTTGGGAGAGCTTATGACTGGTAATTCCAAACAAATACATTCTTACTGTGCACAATGGAATACATGTCTAAAAACTAACTGCATATTGAATTGGGACTGAATTTTGTAAAATGAAAATAAGTAAGGAGAGTCTGACCTATCTAGGAAAACTGTAAGAAGATATTGGAGAATAAGTCTATGTCATTCAGGAAAGAGATGAATTAAAGAGGCATCAATTATATAAATAATAGTGAAAAAGAGAAGGTTAGGAGGGATTATGGGAAGGTGATGTCTAATTTATGCTTGGTCATCCAAGAAAAAAAGGACAAATACTTAACTAAGAGTTAAAAAATAAAAACTGACAACATGGAATGTTACTTAAACTACACAAAATGAGGTGTTGGAATTCAATTAAAAATATTAGTCAGAAAGATTTTAAAAGAATATTTTTGGATGTTTTATAAGAACATCCACTGATTATTAGATGACAACTTTGAAAACGTAGACATTCTGGCTAAATTAATCAGGATTTAACTGAAGTAAGGAAAAAAATTCCTTCACAGAGATATCAGTTGTATTCCTTCATTTTGGAGGTTTCTTTTTTCTTCCTGTAACTACCGCTACAGTATTGCCCACTGTCAGAAACAGGATTATATGGACCACTGATTTAATCTTGTTTGTAAACTGCAGTTCTCCTCCCAACTAAGGCAGGAATGATTTCTGTCATGATAGCTTTTTACTTAGAACTGAATTTATTTCTGCTGACAATATTTATAAGCATCACACTTTCTTTAGCAAAGACTGAACCTCTGTGCAGTAGCCTTTCTGTTCCTGAAATTATTCTCTGAAACTTCCCTTCATATCTTGGAAACAACCATTTCCCACCCTCTAATCAACATTAACAGGAAGATTCATCACTTTGCAAGTAATATAAATAAGAAAAATTCCCTGTATTGTTTGTATGTGTTTGAGAAACCATGTTAAACTTTATATGTATTTGGCAAACACAGTGTCTGACATTTAAAACCGTATTAATGTTTGGACAAGAATCCTGTAAGACACTTGAAATTCAACCAGCAAATATGTCTGGATATGTGTAGGAAATTTTCACTGCCTACAAAGAAACCACTTCTTCTATGAAACATTTGCAGCGTTTCAGGACTGAAAAGAGCTACAGAGGGTGTTCACTTTCTAACTCAAAGAGCCTTTTAAAAGAACATTGCAAGTACATGTAGTTCTCTAAAGGTTCTTTACTGTATTACAGACTTAACACAACCATTCACATATGTAATTTTAATACTGTGTGCCTGTTTTTAAGCTGTGTTGAGCTTTAAGAGCAAACACTGGACTGGTTATTTATCTTACAAATTTTCATATTTTCAGAATGTTTTTTTTTTACTCCAGAACACTGCAGTGAAATTCACCCCTTAATTATTTGTTTCAAAGTATGTAAATACTATAATTATATATATATATATGTATAAATAAGTATTTGCTTTAAGAATGTAATTTATGAACATTGTGTTTGGTGAATGGTTTTACTGTGGAAATTAGAAAACAAAACAAGAAGGTTTGAGTGAACCAAATGCTAATCTGAAAAATCAGGGCATCATGCCCTGGAGGGTATGAGATTCAGGGCTTCAAGGGCAGTACATCCCAATGGTAGGATCACTCAAGTGAGAAATTCCTGCCACTGGATATGACTGAATTCAGCATTGATATGAAGCAGGAGTAACTCCATAAATGCTCAGATACTAGAGTGTCAGGAACTCTATAAAATTCCTAAAAAGAGAGAGAGAAATCTTGATGTTTGATGCATGTGTTGACTTAAGTAAGTCTGCAGCTGGCTCTGAAAAATTCACTGGGAGTTGTGCTGGGGAGCCCTCTGTTTGCCCTACAATTGTTCTAGCCTACCTAGGGCTTTAGTCGTCCTCAACATCAAGATCTTAAAAGCAACTTCTCTCTTACCCTGCAAGTAAAACTCAGCGCAGAAGTAAAAGCGAATATGCTGTCAAAGAACAGGGCAGAAAAAACTTCCATCTGCTCCTCAAAACACCTTTGTGCCACCAAACTTCGCTCCCAGACTGAGCTGTCCCTTGCTGTCAGATCTGGAAAAGGAATGAGAAATTCAGAATTTGTGTTTAATGAAAAAGTATTGGAGATGTTAAATTCATTAGGAAAGTAGGAATCCTCTTGAGCTTTTTGTGGAACTCACCAAACAAGGAAAGGGTCAAAAGAGAGTACAGTCAGTTCTTCTGGAAAGGGTTCAAGGAACAAATCAATTCTCTAGCAGTCTGGAATCCCCTATCAAAGTGAAATCCCTGAAATACATCTGTATAGGCCAGAAATACAATATGGTCAATGGCGAGAAGACCTAAAAAATTAGGACAATTACTTCTGATTCTCGCTGTGAGGAGACCTTCCATCAAGCTAAATATTCTGTTAGTCTGTACAGTCTGATTAAGATAAAATAAAATGAAGTCTCTGTATGTGTCTATACTTGGCCAGAAAACATCAATTGAGTTAGCTCTCTAAAAGGAATAGGTGACTGACAGGACAATAATTTGTGATTCTGTTGGTATCCAAAGATAGCTAGAAAGAAGATGTAACTACTGCATGCTTGAGCATGGTCAGCAGCTTGTCCTTATGAAAGCAGGCATTAACAATTCTCAGCAGTAATATCTCTCTGATTACTAGTGTGTCTCTGCTAACTTTAGTCAGCCATGAAGAACATATTTAATGATGGTGAGATGGTGCATAATGATGTAGGTCTAAAATTTTTAATAGAAATTCTCTGTGTGACAAATGATGTATTAACTTGATGTTGGACTGGGTCTTTAATGTATTTCTCAGTAAAAGATTCTCAAGAGTATGACTGGTAGGACCAATTTTACAGCCAATATTCTCCTTTTACTAGATATGACTTAGTCTCCAGAATTTCCTCAGTTTGCTCTTGCACCTGGTCAGGAAAGTAGTTAATTTGAAAGGTTGAACAGCCTCCCAAATTTGTGTGTATGTATTTTACTTTCCTAAATATATCAAGAGACCAGTGTATTAGTTGTTGCAATCTCTGCACTGTAAATTGTACTTCACAGTATTTGTAGTTGAGAATAATATAAAAAAGAAATGAGTTTGCATAAGGAAAATTCCTTTCCTCACATGAAACATTAGGAGGATGCACTTTTTAAACAGACAATGTAAATAAACTTCACAAAACTGGTGCCTTTGATAGTCATGTGATAAATGACATTTTTTAAATATTGTACTTGCTAGGCTTGTGATCAAGTTTGTTGATTCTGCTCTGAAAATTAGAATTCCATGTTTACTGACTGTGCTTTTTTTTCTAAAATTTTCAAAGTTTATAATGCAAAAGATTTTTCTAATTTGCAGCAAAGCATGATATTTGTAAGATACGAAAACTAAGACTGACATTTTGCTGACTCATGTATCTTGGTAATGGACCACCCCTTTGGCACCCTCAGCATACTAGAAATGCCTCTAATTACATTGCTGTAATCACACAGTACATAAGGAAGACTGAATAAGTGTTTCGATTACTGGCAATATAGAATCTGGTTCACTTTCCCATTGTCTTGTTGGATCTGTGACAAAACTAAGAAATAAAATGTGTATTTTACAAAAACTGATGTGATGTAGCTGACTAAAAGCACAGAACACAGTTGAAGTGATGCCCCATGTTAGGTAGCAGAATAGAAAAGAGCTGCACATTAAATGCAAAACCAAAATCTGGACCTAGCAAATAGACAACAGGAACAGGCGGTTGCAAAAAATGAAAGTTTGAATGTCTGTTCCACTTGCGGGAAAGAATGCAAACATGCTTAAATTTACTTCTAAAAAAGCAAAAACCAATCCTCCCTAATAATTGTTTTTTAATGCTGCTGCATAGAAGATATTAAGTTGTTTTTTTTTAACTTGTGCAATGTAAAAGCAGAGAGGATCTCAGTAACTGTAGGCACACCCTTACCACAGGCCATTACCAAGCCTAGTAAGAACTCTAAAGTCATCAATTGGTGTTTATGCCTACAATACACAAAATGCAGGCACCAAAACTGTTCTCACTACAAAACTAGTAGACAAAAGATATTTGTCTAGAGCAGATTTAAGATGTCATAAATTTTTTTTCATGCCTGTGTCTGTAAGGAAAATAGTTTAAATGGCAATGGATATAGTGTTGCATTGATAAGTGCTTTAGCCTAAAACAATATCTTCAAGAAGTGTTACTAGCTCCATTTCTCCAAACTATGTCTTATTTGTAAACACCATTATTTCAGAATAGTAACATTGACAATTTTATTAGTAGACTCCAATTCTTACCTTATGTGGTTGGTTACCATAGCAGTCAGGCAGCGAAAGCCAGCACATTAAAGGCATTCAGCTGCCTGATTTGATATTTTCCCTCTCTTAATTTTACTTAGCAGGTGCTGCACCATTCTTGTGGGAGATGTTGAGGCAGGGAAAGTGAGGATGGTAGGCGCAGGGGACATCTTATGTGTACTGGACAGGCTGAGCCACTTCTTGACTTTTCCCTGCTGTTAAAATACATTTCAAGCTCTCAAATATTATACTTCAGAGGAAATGGTGACTTTTGTTTGCAGCTGCCAGAAAAAAGTGCCCTTTGTTTGCAGCCTGTCAATAGAATGACCTTTCCCTCTTGCCAATTTATGCTCAAGAAATACACGTGATTGTTTTCCTTTTGCTGAATGTTTCAAGAATCTTCCAAACTTGTTTGATCAATGGTTCAGAAGCTTTCAAACTGACATGAGAAAATACAAATTTTTGCAGACTCATTTTCAATTGGACCTGAAGTAGCTGAAGCTAGACATCAGCTAGAATTTATCTGTACTTAATAAGGAATCTTGCTGAATTTCTGTAAATGCTTGCCTATGACACATATCCATAGTTACATAAGAAGACTCTCATTTATGCAATCTGCTTTGACAATATTTATATTTGTATTCAAATCTTTTCCCTTGTGAAAATGAATAAATCAAACCCTTGTAATTGCCTACCAGACAACTATCTGTATTTTGGAATGTATATGGTTACCTTAAAGGCAAGAACAGGCTTCAAAAGCTACTTTCAGATCTTCAGAGCAGGTCCAGCCAGCAATGCTTTCTTCCTGCTACATTCAAAGCTGGTGCTGTCCTTGTCCTTAATGAAACAATGCAGAAAAAACCATAATTTTATATAAGTGCAACAAAAATTTAAAAAGTAAATTTAGAGGCATCCTTGTCTGTGTGGCTATGAGGCAGGTATAGATGTACTCAAATGAATTTTGCCTGTACTCCAAGTTCTCTGGAAATCACATAGCCATGTTCGCATGACATTGTACCCAAGCTGCAATTCTCTGCTAAAAAAGAAACATATGTTATCCTGAGCACATGATGCAACGTTAACATTGTGATACTGCTTCTGATCTGCATCTTATCCATATTCAGCCTTCTGGGAGCAGTGTAGACCTCCTGCTGATCCCTTTTCCTTCTCTGAAGGTAAATGAGATGCAAAATTAGCATCGGATCCTCTTCTTAACTGCTCCATATTGACAGTATATTTCACGTCAGCGGTCTGAGCTACTGCTACACTGGGTAAGGCCCAAGACTATCTCCAGTGGAAGCTCATGCATGTTATGCTCTTGCATACAGACAACCAGTTATGCCAGTTTTGTTTTTTTTTTTTTTTAATCTTAA
Organism: Pedionomus torquatus; assembly: GCA_013398155.1. Lineage (NCBI taxonomy): Eukaryota > Metazoa > Chordata > Aves > Charadriiformes > Pedionomidae > Pedionomus > Pedionomus torquatus. The sequence goes on from VZRU01009336.1 coordinate 49,587, forward strand.
GTGCCTTTAAAGCAACAAGTCTTAGAAATGGCTGCCTGCACTACCACACATGTTCTTTAGGAGGCAGGAAGCATGTGGTCACATTTTTGTGAGACTTTTTAAAGAACTGCTTGCTTGAGTGGGACATCTCCTCTCCACTAAGCTGACTGATTCCTGATGGATTATAGCAAGTACCTTAACCTTTAGCTGGCTAGACTCCCATGCAGTTCACAGGACAGATTACTTGTCTCTGAGCACTTAGTAGCCCATGACTATCCATTGAATTCCTCTTGCCCTACATGTGGTATCTCACAGAGGTGCACTGTGCTAACTGGGCCTCTCAGCTATGTTTTGATGAGAGCCATACTGCCCTTCTGCCTTATGGCAGCTGCACTCAGACCTCTTCCAAAAGCATCTTAAAATATTATCAGCTTACGCAGTAATATAGAGGTCATGCCAGTGTTATTTGCAGCCATAACTGTATTTAGCATATGCTAAGATAACCTGTGCTTTCAGACAATAACAGCTTTGGAGAAGCAGGCATCCTAAACTAACTCTCAGCTGTTCTTGACTGTGTCAACAGTCTTTCTCTTCTGCTTCTGCCCAGTGTATTCTCAAACAAGTGGTAGCCTTAGCTGCATAAACTCTTAGTTGAAATCGCCTCCTTACTGCAAGCATATAATCATGTTGCTCCTCCATGTTTGCCCTAGAACAGACGGCAGCAAAGACTCCCACAGTCAGGGAAACACCTTTCCTGGAAGGTGCAAGGACCACCCATCAGCCTTTTGTTGTGGCCTCCCAGGTGAGACTGCTGCCTGAATTGTGCATGTTTCTCCTTCCCTACATTTCAGTGCAAAGTGCCAGTGATGTAAGGCCAACCTTTTGGGCCACAGCTCTCAAATAAACATGGCCTGTTGCATTAGAATGCAAATCAAGGAGTTGCTCAACTGCTAGTTACTGGTTCCCGGGTGAGAACTGATAAAAGATAATGTATTTCTAGTCCCTGAAGCTGACTTTACCAGCTGACTGGATTACTTGGGCAACTATATGGAGAGAAACAGTAAGCAAAGAGGCAGTAAACATCATAATCCTAAACACCTCTTGGTTGCAAGATTACAGTCTTATCCTTCCCTTTCAGCATCCAGATGTCAAGACAGGCATTCTTGGGGCTTATAAATGGCATTTACCCATAATCCTAATCGGATCTACATGGCACTGGAGTGCTGTCACATTTGTACCAAGTGTCAGACCTGACAATGAAGCTTTGTGCCAAAATACAAGGGTATGGAATATGGCAGAGGTAGCAGGTATGCCCTGGAAAATGCTCTGGGACACTCTTTCTACTAACTTAAAATCCTTCAGCATCTTCAGGGCTGTGACTTGAGCTAAGGCTCTGACCAGCTTGCAATCCGGGAGTTGGAAGCAGCATTTAGGCTGCTAGCAGATGCCAGCAGATGGAGAAAAAGGATATGTCCGTAGTGCAGATAGGAGCATGGTCCGCACTATAGTCATATCAGCACAGTTTTATCCCAAGCTCATTAGGCTTGCTGAGATGTAAAGCTTATTAGTTCACGCACATTGGCTTCCTTTCACAGCCAGACTGCTTCCTGAGGCTAAACTAGCATGCTGGCACATGTGCTACACCATATTGTCATACCAGCTCATTTGACAGAAGTTCAGACAGCTATGCACTCCTCTCCTTGTGTGCTGTAGCTCTGCTTTAGGTACCTGAGAGAGTAATTAGTGACTGAGCTGTGGCTTTTGACACTAGTACTTGCATGGTGCTAATAAGCATCTATGATCCTGCCCTTAATGGCTTTAAAAACACAGTCCTAGATGTATGCATGTTTCCACAGTTGATAGATAGCTGATAATAGCCTGAAAACAGCAGGACTAGACATTGTCTTCAGTACAAGATACGTATTTGTGAGCCACTGGTATTGCTTCCTTTACAAGACATGAATCATTCTTTCCCATCTTTCCCATCTCACATTGATGCTCTCAGTAGAAAGGTGTGAGTGATTACATCTAGACAATGTGATCTTCCATTGACACTTCTCTTAATGATAGACCCATATTGTTGTTATTCTCAGTACAATGGATGTTTTTAGAACAATTTCTGGATTTTTTTTTTTTGTTTTTCTTTGTTTGTTTGTTTGTTTGTTTTTTTAACCTTGTTTGCGTTCAGTCTTAATTATGCTCAAAATTCTTCATTTGTTAGATACCCCCTTGTAGAAATCCATATCCTAGCAGCTATGACTTTAGCAGCGAACAGCTTGATGACTTTACTTCTAGAAACTAGAAGCTACAACAGCTAGAATTCCTGCCTGTTTAGGAACAGCAGTTTCTCTTTCTACAACAGTAAGTAGGCTAGGAGCGTGCTATCATTCAAACACCACTAGCTTAGTAAATAAAATACACAGGGTCAAAAAGCCACATACTGAGCTCCTAGGTACTTTCCCACACTTCCCAAATGCTCTCCTTCCAGTCCCTCCTCTGCTCCCTTGAAGCCCTCCTACCCCTGCCAGGAAAGTTGCACCCCTACTGTCTATTTCCCCCATTCTCAAACTAGATCCAGGAGCTTCATGTGGCTCAGCCGATGCCACTTTGGCACTCTCAAACTGAGCATTGTTATTTCAAAATTTTACTTCTTACTGACACTAGAGTTTTGGATCATGAGTAAGCTCAGGTATATGTTATCTTTGTATGTGGATCATAACAACAAAGACGATCGTGTAAATGTTTTTAATTTATTTTTTTCCTCTCTGTTTTCCTCTTCTAGTCTCATTATTTGGTCTCTTTTATCTTTCCTTCTTTCATGTAAAAAAAATAAATAAAAGAGATTGCTTCAGAATTTCTAGAATTCTTTATAAAAAAAAACAAAAAAACAAACACCATGAAAACTTTTCCATACTGTTAATTTCACATCTGTAAAAGCAGATACAAAAAGCCTCTACCACCCACCTTTGGTCAATAAATATATTACAGCAAACAAGCATGAATTGTAGGAGCTGAACAAATCAAGATGCGCTTTTGACAGGTTCATTTGGCAGTGTAGGAGGATATTCTACAATTCTAAAAATATGTTCTATTTTCACAGACATTTTGAGATGTCTCTGTAAGTTCTCTTACAGAAGATGGCCCAGGGCCCATATGGTACAAGTCAATCTGACAGATGTTATATAATAATCTTCCTTGATTAAACTAGTACAAGACATTCTCTTCTTACCAACTAAATAACAAGTAAGAAAACCCCCGTCCATTCTGAAATCAACCTCCACCGACTAGATAGACACAATAGAGATAGAGACCTTGTTATAAAGAAAGGTCATAATGAAATAAAATTATAAATAAAAGGTCATGTTTGGGAAGCCCATGTCCCTCTATGTCATGACAGGAGTCCATTATCAGATGAGGTTAGTAACAAACCCCACTTAGTAGTTGTAGAGTTTATATCTATGTTATTAATTAAAAAACTAGATTAGGGAATAACAATGTACACCAAAATAATTTTTTAAAAGGAACACAGTAGGAAACGAGGGACTTATTACAGCACTGATATAGTTTAATTACTTTGCAGCGAGAAACTGAAAGCAATTAATTTTCACAGAAAGTTTGCATGGTATTTTGTGGGAATAGAAAGGTTCTTCAAAGACTGTGTGTCATATATTGCAGGAATAAGAATAAGATACCTTTTGAAATAGGAATATGTTGTTATATTTTTGACCTTATCCATGCATATAAAGGACATGTGATATTTTCCCAAGGGAGTTCACTGAAGTGGCCTTAGGCATGCAGCATCTAGGAGCTCATTACAAATACTGTAAAAGAAAAAAAGAAAACAACTTCAAGCTTTTCTTCAAGTTGCTCAAAACTACATCAGAGTCTCCAAAGTTGTTGATGAGAGGGAAAAGGATATAATGAGACCATGCCTATGCTGCCAAAAAAGACAATTTAGCTTTGAAACATCTGTGCTGATCACCTAAATTAAACATGCAAGAAAAAGCTGCCAAACTATAACTGTTTTCAATGATTATGGCAGAAAAACCTTCAAGATTTTGCAGATAGACATTTTTAATACCAAATATGCTTATGAGGCTGCAGTTTTTATTTTTCCTTATTTTTTGAGTTGTTAAAATTGCTTTAAACATTTAAATGTATTTTATGTCTGTTACATGTATTTTCTGTGTGCAGAGCCTCACCATATTGTGTTATGATTTGGACCTAATTTTGCAAGCCTACTTTTTTGGTATTTTATTTATATTAGTAGTCATGTGGGGGTGACTGTAATTCATTACTCCCATGAATAAATCTTTACAGAATTGGATCCTTCTTCTAGATGCCGTAAAACTGAAATCAAACGAAATTTTAAATCATAATGCCTTTGTGAATCTAGAACTTTATTACTTTCTTTCCTCTCCCTCTCAGAAATTAGTCATCCTGTCTTGTGTAATTGCTCAAAACTGTACATTTATGTTTACATAGGAATCTCAGAGACTGAACACAGGAGTGCAGTCAGCACTCTCAATTTCATGCTATTTATTCTGATGTAAAAGCACTTAAACATATAGGAAGATTCCCATTTTATTGTATTTGCCTTGGCATGGTTGTCTAAGTCTCAGCTAAAGCAACAACCTTCTGTTCATCTTGTATGAGATGAAACTTTGTCTTATTGTACCAAAGCTCCCAGGGAACTAATTACAAATCTATTTTTATGGTAAAACAAACATATTAAAAGTTTACAAATGGGTGTATGTTTACTTTCTTTAGCTCACATACTGTGTTTTGGAGTATTGTTCCCATATGTAAACAACACTGCAAATATAAATTGCCTAAGTGGCTTCCCTGGTGTCAGAAACAGCTGTTCAGTACAGCAGTTACTTCATCTTTCTTCAAAAACAGATACTAGGCCCCCTAAACTAGAATTGTCTCCTTCAAGTGAGTAGCAAAGTGGAGTACTCTAGTAATTATTTTCTTAATAGAATTTTTTTTAATGTGAAAGTAAGTGTCCATTCATAAACTGAATATACTATTGAGCAAAACATAAAATCAAAGGCCTAAATTTAAACACTCAAGAATGAGACATCCATGTGCTTAATGCTAAACAAGGTTTAGGTTTTTCATAAATGCAGTTCTAACATATCAGCTTTCCCCACCTCTGTATGAATGGATATATTTGATTCTTTGAAATCACAGTCTATGTTTTGAATCTTGAGGTATGCTTTTGTTATTTTTTGAGAGGTGTGTGGGCTTTTTTCAAATGCAAGGCCTAGGTATATTTTCATTTTTGAAAGTACAAAGAGGTGTATATTTTATTTGGGAATACCAGGTGACTGGATTTAAAAGAAACACTAGACACTATCAAACTCATGATAAAACTCTGAATTTCCAGTAGAGGGGAAGGAAGTAATGGCTATGCTGCAGATAAGGGGACAAAGCAGCTGTGTGGATATTCATATCTGTGTGTGCGACCGAGGTAAGCACAACACAATAGATGCAAAAATGCTAAAAGCCACAATTTCCCTGACATCTTTTTACCTCTAAGCCAGCAACTATTTTCACCTCCTCTAGCATTTGATGCTATAGAGATCAAAGAGAGTGTGCAAGAACCATCAGCAAACACCACTAGTAAAATATTAAGATTTAAGTACTCTAATACTGTATCATTAATCTCAAACAATCAACCTTGGCACTTTTCAGACTAATTCTGCGGGAAGAATGACTGTGTGTTCATTTTTGCTACACTTAATTTAGTATAAGTCTCAGAAGCTGCAAGTGTAGTTTTTATCTAGGGGGGAATTTCAGAGCTGAGACCATTGAAAATGAAGCACTTCATAAAGAGATGATTGAATTGATGCTAATCAGTGCATAGTCAAGTGTATATTGTAGGTACAATGACACCTATACATTGTTCTGGGTAAACTAGGAAACCTTAAGTACTTTGGAACAGGTAGCATTATCATTAAAACAGTAGGAAGCTTAACCAGTACAGTTGAGCAAGGCCTTCCCCTTGATACAGAGGGTGTGGTATGCATATTTAAACAGGCACTCCTTAAAAACAGTCCCAGTTGTACCTGTAGTGAACAAACAGGCTTGACTCACCATATTTGTCAAAGCTTAAAGAATTGTGTCAACAGTAGCATGGATGTTGCATATGACTTTCTTGGGAGAAGAATTAATACCAGACATCAGTGCTAATTCCCTTAATTATTGTTGCCTACAGAAATATTTCCATAGACTTGCAAAGAAGAGATCAGGTCTGGTAAGAAATATACATAACCAAAGGACCTGTGTTTTCAAAAAGTTATTCTTAGAGAATGATCCAAGTCCTGACCAATGGTGAATCCAATCCAATAACTATGAAAAGTTTCTGTCTGCTCTGTCATTTTTCCTGCTACTGGCTTAAGACAGATGTGGAAAAGCCTGTCATCTGACTGCCTGTGGCTGCTGTGTAGGTGCTGGGAATGATTTGGGAGGGGCATCTGGTTTGCCTGGAAAAGCAATTTGCTCCACCATGCTCAATCAAGAGTGCCAGTAAGGACCATTATTGTGCTTCCCCCATGTCTGAGCTACTCACAGAAGGAGCCTGCCTCTACAAGAAAGCAGATCTCAGAATAAAATACACACAACATGTTCTCTGACCCTTTTCACTATTGTTGTTTCCAGTACTTTATCTGACAATATATATTTCTGGTTTTAAAGCCTTTGGTTTAGAGGTCTCTTCCTTTCTGAGGAAGGGCTGTGCTGTCACATATGTTTGAAAAGGCTCTAGAATATGGGGTCCTCTTTAAATAAGATAAACTAGTAAATTCTAACAACGTAATATTTAAAATATATTATTATAGTGTAGTATGTACATTGCAATGAAGATTTATGTTAATACACAGAAAACTATAGAAAGAGAACTGGTGGAGCTGTACAGTGATCAGAATATATTTTCTGTGAGCTACGATTAGGAGAAAGACTTTGATGGATGTGTAACTCCATCCAGGAGAACTCTTAAATAAATGCATGTTAATATTTATCATTAATATGAACAATGAATTCCTAGAATTCAAAATTATATTTAAGATTAATTAACTTCGTGTCAGAGGTGACTCTACTAGAAGTAGAAAAGCAAAAAAGGTGATTAGGTACGTCTGGAAGCTGACAAGGGTAGCCCAAACACACACAACTTCACTGCTTTGCTCTTGAGTAACTTTATTTGATGCTGTTTCCAAGCCCATTTTATACTTTCTTCTACGGTTTCAGTTGCAGAAGTTGTTTTCACTTATGCTTGTAAAAATGTTTCTGCTTACTCCTGTTGGCGTCATGTACACTGCTGCCACTATAGGAGATTGGTTTTGGTGCGGATGCCGCTAAGTGGCAATTGTGAGTGAAGGACCCTCTACAGGCAGTACAGAAGCCTAAACAGACTCACATTTTCAGAAGAGAAAACCTCACTGTATACAAACCCCTTTCAGTGGCTAATTACTGGGGAAAACCAGCAGTATACTCAGCATAATTTCTCAAGAAGACTGATACTAATTTCTAAATTATAGCTACTTATGACCTCTTATTTTAAAGCTGGATATATTTAAATGTTTATACGTTTTAAGATTTCAGGCTGCAAGTATGCATGAAGATTTCAGGAACTGAAAAGCAAATGGATGCCTGGGTCGCAGTGGAAGCAGTTGCTGACTGTGTTGCATTGTCTGAACATACTGCAAATACCAGGGAATGACTTACAGCATCTCCTGCTGAAGGGAGAAGGAATGCAAAGATCAGTCGGAGTGATGCACGTGGAACCTTTGGAGCAGAGTGTAGTGTGAAACTAAAACACAGCCAGTGCTGTCCTTATATACTTGCCACCAGAGAGTCAGCGACTAGTACGCAGTGAGATATGTGCTGAGGACTGAACTGATTATTTGGGGTCTTAAGTTCTAAAAGTAGGAAGAAGTAGCAAGATACCCAAAAGCCAAGAGCCCTGTTACACACAAAGGCGGGACTAGGCGGAGGAAAATCAAGGAAAAATTGTGACCAATGGAAAATCCCCCCATGTATCACGTACCCAGTTTATCACAACAGATATTTTTTAATGATGAAAAGAATGGAAGGTTTCTGACACTTTTAAAGGTTTGCAGATTTTTAACATGCCCTTTTTGATCATTTTGCGTTTTAAAAAATGTTCTTCCAAGGGTATATAAAATGCAATTATAAGGCCAAACTATGTATTTACTCTGTTGTGCTGAGAGCCTGTTTCACTAAGATGTCTGGATGCAGAATTGGGACAAGTTCATTGTTTTATAAACTGCTACAGATGCGTTAAGGGTAGGGAAACAAAAAAGCTAGTTTTGCTTCTTTTTTATTAAAAATGTAAAGCTTATGCATTCTTAGTCTGGGGCTAACAGAGGCAAACTGAAGAGGGACTAGTTTTGGGTTGGCAAAGGGGAAAATCTTACATTTCTTATGCAGAGACTGATGTGGGAATATTGCAAAATAAATTGATAAATGCTAAACAGATCTCATTATGAAATTGTTCACATCTGTACTTAAAAGAAATGTCTTCCAGAGCTCTGCAAGCAACACCTGATTTGCTACATTAAGTTTTTAAAGTAAAATCTGCAGAATTTTACTGTGATTAAGGTGTAAAATTTTTTGAAACAAAAATATTGTTCATTTTTAAACAGAAGTTCTGCCTTAATTATTCTTGTTCATAATTACCTCAGATTTTCATAAAGAATGCCTGATACTGTGCCTCACATGGTTTTTAATTCCTAATGTCTGGGACCGTTGTCTGAGAGTACCTCGCTGTGGCACTGACTAGGAGGGCAGTGACGTGTTATTTTCCTCATGAATTTCTGAGACAGATCTTGGTCCCAGTTTAGTGGCAGACTGCACATTTTCTCTTGTGAGGCCTAAATCTAATTAGATTGCATGCAGTTCAATCCATGGGACTGATTAGAATTTTATTTCTTGGAAATAACCCAGAATTTAAACAGTCTGAGCAGAGGAAAGAATATTCATCACTGGCTGAGACCATAGCAGATGTAACCTTCTGTGGAGAGATGCCTGAGCAAGTCCCAGATGAGAACATTTCTCCAGTAATACCCAGCTATTAGGATGTACCAATCTCAGACTGGTTTATCCATGTGGTTCCATGCACAAGCTAAAAAATCTGCCCAAGCTAAGGAGTACATCAACAATGGAGGCTGGAGCACCTGGTGTACAAAGCATAGGCTGAGAGCACTGGGGCTTGTTTAGCCTTAGGAAGAGAAGACTTTGCTGCAGCCCAAACCCAGAATTTTACTCTCAGAGGTATGCAGCGGAAGGACAAGAAGCAATGGATCCAAGTTGGAATGAGAATATCTGACTTGATTAAAGGAAAAAAAACCACAAAACCAACTATAAACTTCTGCAAGGAAAGAATTGCTGACAGTATGGTGATAGTATATGTATAAAGATACATTCATATAAAATACCAAAAGCAATTAAATAATTTCAGGAATGTTTGGGTGTGGAGGATGGCAGAACATGACATCTTTGCATAACATTTTAGCTTCCCTACCATTTTAGAGGGGTTTCTGGTAGCAAATATCTCTCTCGTTCTGTAAGCCATATTAATTTAGAGTTGATAAAGCCCTTGAACTACCAAAATACTCCTTTAAAGATTAAACTTGGCCATGTAGTTACATATGTTTTTATGGAGGAGGAGCACATTCGTTATTTTAAAAAAATGGAAGTAGCTGAAGATCCATTTACAGAAGACGACTTATTTCTGGTTAACAATCTCTGTATGCAATTTCACTTTGAAATACCTTTTCAACTCTACTTTGCCTACCCTATATGCTCTAAGCTCAGGTACTATGTTTTAAAGAGGGTGATTCAAACGTGTCATTGGCATTAAAATATTCATTTACAGGGTTAGACATTTTGTTTTCCCAAACTACTTCTCGTGTTCTCTGAAATATGATGTTTTTCTGAGAATGAAATACTACTACCTAGTGATCAAAGGTATTCAAGAGGACCACAGCAACATATTTCACTGGAAGGAAAAATGAATGATGAAAAGACTCTCTTTTGCATCTTTTCCCAGAAGAAAATGTTGCAATTGTTTCCAGTAATGGGAACAGTACATTACTGCTTCTTATTTTCCCCTCATTATGCTGTCTTAATTTCTATTCCTTTTCCTCATATCTAATGCTTATTGTGCCATCACTCTAGATTTCTGCTACCATGGTCTACACTCAAATGTTCTCTGTTCAGTCAATAGGATTTAAAAACTGTTGTGAATTCAGGCTCAACTCAGTTTTGAGTCCCATTTACACCACTGCAAGCACAGAGGGAAAAGTGAAAACTCTCATTTTATCAGGAGTTCAAACCTTACCTAGTACTAAGGATTACTCAAGTGGTGTGGAGATGCTATTGAGGCCTTCTGGATCATGCTTTCACAGCTCTCCCACCTTTTCAGACACATCTGATTCTGTAGGGGTTGGACTAGAATACCCACACTCTAACAAATGACTGCTGCTTTTGTCAAAATTAGGTACACTTCAGAGTAATCCAGAAACTCCTCTGCAAACTGTTAGGCACGTAGAAAAGAGAGTTCTAGCTAAGATTTCTCCTTTGCCCCTCCAGACTTTGTCAACCGAAGCTGCTGTTCCAAAGAAGAGGATGAAACCTTTCTCCAATGGAAAAGGATGAAACTAGAATTTCAAATCTATTTAGGCATGCAGATGAGGGGGGTTTACAAAAGTGTCCGAGTGATTATGTAAACTTGCAGATTTCCCTGGTGCCTCTCTGTATCCAGAAGGTCCCCAAATAGCTTTGCTAATCTGAGTCTAAGGAGCTAGTTTGCCTATTAAGCAAAAGCAATATTCAGGCGATTGTGTGATTAAAATTTCATTACTGCTTACTTTATTTCCCATTAAGTTTACATTTTCATTCAACATTGATGTGAGCTACCTACTCTAGACAGAATATATATGAACTAGTGCCATTATAAAGCATGTATGCTGGATAGCTTCATATATAGAAAGCAGGTGACAGCAATAAGATGTCAGTACTACAGGGTAGTGTATGAAAGACATAGGAATTAACTGTGTTAGTAAATGATGTTAAATTTTCTTTCTCATTAGGTAGCAAATATTTTCAAAAGCAACTCACCAGAAACTGAATAGTATCTTTATCCCATTTAAAAATTGCCCGTGTGTTTATCCAGCCTGTTTCAGTTTATATTCTCAACCTAATAGTTCTTCTCAGTTACTACTGTCCTTGTTTAATCTTTGGACCAACTGCTCTGCTACCTCACCTGTTATAAGAATACAGAACATTTTCTCCAAGCTGGTGCCCTGAAATATAGCATTAGAAATAGATCTTGCATATTATTCTATTTAAAAACAAACAAACAAACAAACAAACAAAAAAACCACACCAAAAAAAAACCAAACAACAAAACCTAAAACAAAAAAAAATTACTGTCAGTTGTACAGCTTCAAACTACAAATCTGAAGCATAAATAAAATTCAAACAGCCTCATCTCCTCTTTATTTCAAAATCTCACACATCTACATCATGTTGACCTTACTAACTTTAAGAAATAATCAGTGTTGAGCTAGGCTTAGAGTGTGGGGGTTCTATAGTGTGAAATTAATGAGCTGGATGGGATCCCTTATATTTGGGAGGCAGAAGGAAGTTCTGTGGGGAGGTGTGAAGTCTACTCATGTCAGTAGAAATGTGTTGTGTGGGCACTGAGGTGCCTTTAAGAGGAGTTCCGTAATCTGACATTTTCTTGCTTTCAAGAGTTTTCTCTGCATGGATATACGTACTCAGCCTTAACAGATTAAAAGTTCTTCTCTATGGGGATATGCAGTGAGCAGGGAAGACTCTAAGTAAGGCTGATAAAACCAGTCATAGGTTCTGACGCCACAAGAAGCTAAATTCAGCACTGGTGTGAGCAGGCTCGCAACGTACCAACCTTAAACTAGTCTGAATTTGGAGCAGAAATATTTCATTAGTCACCATTTGGACACAATATGGTCACTGCTACCTGACACTGTAGTATGAGTGGGACTAGAAGTATTCAAAATCCTTCATCATCATCTGAAAGTGTGCAAGCCTTATCTACTAAGGTTGACTTTTCCACCAAAGGTGTGTGTGTATGTCAGCAGTGTGACTGTAGGTCTGTTGAGAAGAACATTTGTGCTTTCTGAATGGAAGCTCATGTAGAATTTTTTAATTTGACTTCTTTTTTTTTAAACTGCTTAACTTTGATGCAGACTTTATTTCAGGTGATTTATGAATGTGACAGGAAGAAAAGACTGGCACAAAAGCTCCAAATTAGCAGCACTATAGTCAGTACATTACTCACCTATTATACCTCAACTTCTCTTTAACCTCAAGAGGGAATGTTATAACATGTGCGTTTGAAAATAAAGTCATAGAGTCATAGAATGGTTTAGGTTGGAAGGGACCTCAAAGATCATCCAGTTCCAACCCTCCTGCCATGGGCAGGGACACCTCCCACTAGACCAGGTTGCTCAAAGCCCCATCCAGCCTGGCCTTGAACACCTCCAGGGATGGGGCAGCCACAACTTCTCTGGGTAACTTGTTCTGGTGTCTCACCACACCACCCTGGCAGGAAAGAATTACTTCCTAGTATCTAATCTAAATCTCCACTCTTCCAATTTAAAACCATTTCCCCTTGTCCACTCAACTCCCTGACAGAGAGTGCCTCTCCTGCTCTCCTGTAGGGTCCCTTCAGATACTGGAAGGCTGCTCTAAGGTCTCCCCAGAGCCACCTTTTCTCCAGGCTGAACAGCCCCAGCTCCCTCAGCCTGTCCTCACAGGGGAGGTGCTCCATCCTTCTGAAAATGCTACTGGATACATATCAAATTGCTTTTGCCTTGTTAACCTTTTCACAAGAACTTAAGGAGAATTTTTGTGCTTTTGTGCATTTTAGCACAGCGTCTGCAGCTAAGTGTGGAATGGGCAGGTACTGTAACTGCAGGAATGTTTTGTGCAGATGTCTGCAGCATGTGTAACTCTCCCTGACAAGAAATTTAGTAGCTTTTAATGCTGGGTTGAATAAAACCAAAACCTTGATAACGCCTTACATTTAATTCTACCTCTTTTTTCAGTGAGTATATACCTCAGGTACTGTCCCTTTATTACACCAGCCTGTTATTTGATAATGCTGCCAAATGAAGCTTTGGTTGAGGCAGCCTAATGATTTCCCTTTATATTCAGCTATTCTCAAACTCAGAAAAAAAATAATCAACTTTTGGTTAGAGTATTCCTTACTTGGTTTCTACCCCAAAAGGATTTTTAAAATATTTGATCAGAAATTCATTTCAGAGTGTGAGTGTGGGAAAACAGGCATTTCTCATTATAAAAAAAAAAGGCACTGGTGTTATTTTGAACATCTGCACAACTGTAATAGAGACATGTTAAAAGCTGAAATTGAGTGAAAAATTGTTTTGATTTGCTTGAGTTACAGGCTTTTGAAAACAGGACTCTGCACTTGGTCAAAGCAGATTTTTTTTTTCACTACCATAGCATGCTGTGATGCTTTTATGGCTAATAAGCTAAAGAGCCAGGGGCTGAGGGAGCATGTCTGCGCATTTTCAGCTGGAGCTGGCCAAAAAACCTCTGCAAAATGAAAAATGGCTTTCAACAAAAGTGATTTCTCCTTCACTGAAAATGTTCAATGAAATAAAACAAATCCAAGTGCAACCATTTTGGATCTAAAAAAAAATTTTTTTTTTTTTTGTTTTTTTTTTAATTATGTTTTGGGGGTAATCATTTGAACTACTGCTAAGTGAAAAAAAATTACCCTCAAAATGGGACAGGACTGCTGTGCTACTTGTAATATTCCGGGTGCCCAAGAGGCAGTACTGTTACCTACAACCAATCCTTTCCGTTTACCAAAGGTGTACACAGCTATATCTTCTAGTAGGGCTGGTTACTGTTTAGGAACATGGGCTTGGTGATACTGGATCAGATCTGAGGTTTATAGCACACAAACATCCATCTGTCAGATGAGGTACTAAAACCACCAAAGTAGGCAATTATGAAGCATCCCTGTAAAATTATTCCAGACTCAGGTAACTGCAGGTTACGCCCAAGCGCATGATTTTAAAATTAGAGGTAGATTATAATACCCTTACTTCTACTGAATTTATTGAGGTGTTTGCCTTGCAACAAAGCACACAGGGAAAATTTTGATATAGCATGTAGCTTGACATAAGTAAACTAATTTTATTCAAAAGAAGGTACAGGTGATTAGGAGAACAGAGCATAAGATATGAACATTTTGATCAGGATATATGAATTGTGTAACAAAATTATTTTGATATCTGGATTTTTAATGAGCCATATGCAAATTGAAGTTGTGCTAATAATATGAAAGCACAATGTTGTGATCAGTGCTGACTCCAGTTGCTATAACTTGAAGTCACTAATTTGTATAGCCAATAAGGTTTAGACATTGCTAGCAGTATGGTTAAGATGTATATAGGACATAAATATGAGAAACAGATAGAACATAGTAAAAACATTTAGGAGAAATAACAATTTTTGGAGGGGTTAACTTTCTTTAGCATCATGTGCACTGATGTTAGGCTGCACCCAAATAAAATTAATGAACAAGATTTTGCATATAGAAGGATATAACAGAATGATGAAAGATTGCTGTGTAAGGTTTGATCGGAGATAATTGCTGATATTCACAATAAAAGAATGTTAAACTTACCAACAGCTCTCTGCAGTACCTGAACCTGAGAACTTGTAATTATTTCAAAAATATTCAAAGACTAATTAACAGAAAACAAAAATAATACTGGTTTCTATGAATTTCAGTCTAAAATGATGCTCAATCATAGAATACTTTGTATTGGAAGGGACTTTGAAAGCTGATCTAGTCCAACCTCTCCTGCAATGAATAGGACCATCTTCAACTAGATCAGGTTGCTCAGAGCTCCGTCNAGCCTAGAGACATGGTTTAGTGATGCTTTTTATCAGAGTTAGGTTGATGGTTGGACTAGATGATCTTAAAGGTCCCTTCCAAACCTAGTCAATTCTATGATTATATGATTCTGTGATTACATGATTCTGTGATTACTTTTTCTTCATTTTGTTAAAAAAAAATTCTTCATCTGGGATGGACTTGATTATAGGATGATGCTGGTATATTGTCTATATAGTTTTCCATTCCATTTTGAAAACACTTTAACATTTGGTTCATTTTAAGAGCATGAAGATTTCCATTGATTAACAATGTATTGTTTAAAACTATACTCCATCAAAAGAAATCTTATGATGGAGCTTTTGTAAGTTTCTGGTTTTTTTAGAGATGTAAACATTTACTGTGATAAAAAAGACCAGTTAAGTTTTACACTTTTCTTACTCTGATAGCATTATTTTTGAAAATAATATATTAATTTCTTGCAACATAAGTATTTATCTTCTTTGCAGTCCCAAGCATGTTATGTAGTGTCACTGCTATTTATTCCCTATTTACTTTTAAGTATAAATGTCTGTATAACAATAATGGAGTTATTTTGCCTCTCTGAGTCACGGTATCTCTTACTTCATTAAAGGAATTTTTGCGTGACAGATGGTGGGATTACTTCCTTCATTTAAATAAAAATAAATTATTAATATTTTGTCTGAAAGATCTTTGCTGCTTCCAGCTATATTTTTAGATACAGCTACTTAATGTTCAGCATGAGCTCTCACCCAAGAACACCTTCCATCTTTCTCATCTACAACTGCTGGAAGAAAACTAAAGCTGTTGGCTTGTATCCATAGGGCCTTTAATTGCTTAGCTGCTCAGTGCATGAGGGTTTTATTCCTTTATGAAAAACACAGCACTTCTGGAAGTAGAAGAATAACTGGGAAGTGGGTCAGAAACTTTCAAAATGATACCAGAACACTGCTTCCTTCGGTTAGTTAGGGCTGGTTAAAAAAAAACACCAAAAAATTCAAGAAAATCAAGGTAATGAACTGTTCGCTTATATTGTTCTGTGAATGAAATATTTGGTGTGAGGATAAAACGTAATGGCTTAACTTCAGTGTATTAGGTTACCTTAGGACAATCTGTAAAGTATTACATTCTTATTTCAAGATCTTAGGCTGATTATTCCAATTTCTTACTGTTCATAGGCGTACCAAAAGAAAGCATGAACTAATTATGGGCATGTTTGAAAATGGCTGGTTCATGTCTATTGTAATCAACTTAGTTTTTAAAAAATATTCCTTACCATACATCCTTAAGAAAATCAAAAAGTTATAGATTAACCAGTTTCACAGCATGCAGGTACAATAAACAGCTATGATTTTTCAAGCTTCGTGTTCCAGGTGGCATATCTATATGACCATAAGAAGCCTTTATATGGGAGTGTTGTTCTTTAAATTACCCCATATAGTATATAAACTCCTAGAAAATTAATCCTCCCAATCACATACAAAGCATCACCATCATTTAAAGAACTATGTCTGGAGGGTCACAAACACCATTGGATTTAAAGGTATGAAATGAAATAGGGTCCCAAGTCACAACTGCATTCATTGGAATTCCAAAATTCCCTTCATCTACTTTAGAAATGCACAGCTGCTTTATGAATTTTTAATTTGCTGCTTTTTATTTCAGGCTTTATTATTGTTCTGACATTAGCCAAAATGCTACATAAATAGGAACAGATTACTGCAATATAGTCATCTTATCTTTAATTGGTTCATACTTAAAATGTAAGATGCTCCAAATAAACCTACATCATTACAAACATGATGAAGTTCATGTTTACTGCACTGACATAAAGGAAATGAAACTACAAACTTCCCATAACAATTAAAAAAATAACAGGAAAGAAAAAAAAAAGCAACACCCAAGCCCTTGTGGATCTTGATAAACTACTACGTTGCAAACTTCCTTTAAAATATGCCCTTCTGTTTGTGCCTCTCAGGATATTATCCCCTTGAATGGGATTCCCGGATATCAAGGACAAAAGCAAAAGTGTCCTTTGTCCACACATTGAATTAGGTATCACACAATCAGACTTGGATGGACCTTGGTTGTTCTTCCCATGTGAAAAGTCACCTGTATGCCATGGTGACCTGCAAGTACTGTGCAAATCAGGAGTCATATCAGTTACCTCATTCCCTGCAAATGCAGTGCCCAAAAGTCATAGAATCACAGAATCATAGAATGGTTTGAGTTGGAAGGGACCTCAGAGATCATCGAGTTCCAAACCCTCTGCCATGGGCAGGGACACCTCCCACTAAACCAGGTTGCTCTAGTTGTCACTCCCAGGGATGGGGCATCAAAAACATCTCTGGACAACCTGTTCCAGTGCCTCACCACACACACAGGAAAGAATTTCTTCTTAATATCCAATCTAAATCTCCCCTCTTCCAGTTTAAAACTGTTACCCCTTGTCCTATCACTACGCTTCCTGACCAAGAGTTCTTCTGCTCTCCTATAGGCTCCCTTCAGATACTGGAAGGCTTCTATAAGGTCTTCCCACATCCTTCCCTTATCCATATCCTGGGTGGCCAGGTCTCCCGTTTCCTTCCGGAGAGGGCCCACAGCCTCTCTAGTCTTGCCTTTTCCCTCTGACATATCTGGAGAATTTTTTCTTATTGTCTTTGATGTCCTTGGTCAGATTTAGTTCTCTCTGGGCTTTTGCCTGCCTGATATGGTTCCTGGCCTCTTGTACAGCTTTTCTATATTGTGCCCAGGCCACCTGTCCTTGCTTCCACCCTCTGTGGGCCTCTTTTTTGATTCTGAGCTTGTCTAACACCAAGTCACCACAGTCCGGGGAAGTGCTCTGACGGTAAGTTCCCCAGCAGTTTCTAGACTTCAGCAGGCTTGTCAGTTTTTAAGGACAAATCATATATATGTATTTCTTTTCCTTGAAAAGGCATGTGAAAGGTCTTTCATCTTAGATTAAGTTTACTTTCAGTGGGGAGAATGTACATTATTATGTTGTTGTTTTACCATCATGCGTTTAGCATACATGTCCTGGAAAATAAAAACTGTGTTAATTCCAGGACTAATAGAATAAGCACTTTTTGTGTAAAATAAAGATGTGAACAATAAATAAGTAAATTTGTGATAGAGTCAAGAGGGAGTTACAGAAAATAGCAGGAATCTACAAAAGTTTCCAGATTCGTTATTATTCTGAATTCATATACTGTCTGGCATAAGTGGAATTCACTTTTATGACTATACAGCCCCTGGAGATGAGAGCAGGCATGGTGAGACAGACCTTTTTCTCCATCCTTTTCATTCAAACAGCTCAAGACATAGTTGATTAAAACCATAATTAAAACAGGGTTTACATAAACTTGCTGGCTGGTCCTTTCAAAATTTGGGACTAGCTAATCTGCATTAGCTAACTGGTGACATGTATACTTCTGCTTGTGTGATCTGGTGATGTCTAACCATAAGATCTGAAATAAGATTCAGAGGACAAGTTACATGTAGTGTAATACTACTTACATTATTCAAAGAGTTTCCAAAGCTTTGGAAAGATTGCAATGAACAGAGGTTCTGCAAGGAGTTTACAAATCATGATCAGCTGATTGTGTTTCCCAGTCAAATGTGCCAAAGATTTGTGTTTGGGTGTATATCATACATAAAGCATGCAAATGGATAATTATTTCATGGAGTAGTGTGCTAGATGAGTTGGCATTGACTCTCATTGTTGGTATGCATTGTTTTCACTATCTTATTACTCATGTATTTACTGTCTGCCAACTTCAATTTTTTTTTTTTTTTTTTTTTTTTTAGAAAAAANTTTTTTTTTTTGAATGAAAAAGATACTGTCTTTTACAATATAACATTTTTTAACCAAGTTAAAACATCATCATCTGTGAGGACTAGCTTTTGGGATTTTGGGATATTTTTGTTTTGTTTTGTTTGGGTTTTGCATTTGGTGTTTTTTTTTTTTTTTTTTTTTTAATGGGCAAGACCATTTTGGAGTTGGTAGACTGAAAAAGGAAGCAAACCCAAAATTTCACAAGTGAAAAGAATTTTTCATAATCTGAGCTCCTTCAGGAAACTTGAGCAGTGCAACTAGAGCCCTTGCTGATGAAGACTGAGGCAAAAAGTCATTCAGTACCTCAGCCTTGTCCATATCCTCAGTGGCCAGGTCTCCGGTTTCCTTCTGGAGGGGGCCCACAGCCTCCCTAGTCTTGCCTTTATCCCTGACATATCTATAGAAGTTTTTCCTATTATCTTTGNGCTCTTTTTCCCACACTACCCTGCCAATCAGATCTCACAGAAGTCCAAAATCAGCTCTCCTGAAATCCAGGGTAGCAAGCTTGCTGCCCACCCTCCTCACTGCCCTAAGAATGTTGAATTCTATCATTTCATGGTCACTACAACCAAGGCTACCCTTCAACTTGACACCGCTCACCAGCCCTTCCTTGTTGGTAAGAACAAGATCCAGCATGGCACTTTTCCTTGTCGGTTCCTCAACCATTTGAAGAAGGAAGCTGTCATCGACACATTCCAAGAATTTCCTGTATTTCCTGTGCCCTGCTGTGTTGTCCTTCCAACAGATATCACGGTGGTTGAAGTCCCCCATGAGGACCAAGGTGTGTGAATTTTAGTGGAAACATCTTGTTAACCGTAACATCTTTTCATTGATGAACGGCTTAATGAACTCTGAAGCCATGGAACATACAAGGAACATTACACTGAGGAAGAGTCCCTAATGATTTTACAGTCTTATAATCCCCAGCTGAAGTTATGTCTTTAGTAGAGATGATCTTTGATCCTGGGAAAAAGACTTCTCAAAAGGCAGTTTGGATAATTTTCTTCCGAGAAGAATGATAAAGTAGCTGACTGAATAAAGATTTGATCTCTTGAAGCAGACTGCAGAGAACTTCACAAGGATCCTTTCCTCTGAGAGCATACTTCTGTTCACGTGCTGCATGTGGTCACAACAGAAATTTGGCTGATTAATTACTTTCTCCCATAAAATCTTTGGTTAGACTGGCAAGCCAATAAAGAAAGGAATTAAATTGAGCTTCCTAAGAAATTAGCATATATTTGATTAAATATGACATTAATAATCATTGGTAGATATATTAGTTGTGCCTAGGAATGGTAATTTTTCTTTGGCAGAATAAAAATCTCACCTGAGTTTATACTTATGAGCTGTACTGATGCACTAACACCAAAAGATTGTTTCTTGGATGATACATCCAGCCTGGCTTGCTTCTGTGATTATTTATGATGCACTTGTGACCAGAGGCAGTGATTTCTCTCTGATGTTAATACATATTAGCAGTATTTTCTCTGTTTCTTGTTTTGGGAGATATGGATTGAGAGATACAAAGGAAAATGCAAACATTGAAATAAGTGGAGAAGATAGAAAAATGTGAAAGAAAAACAAGGAAAGGAGGAAAGAATTATAGATCTTTAGGAAGATACATCTGTAGATATAGATCAATGAAAGGTTAAAGGAACACCAGGGAGGTCCATTTAGAAAAAGAAGAGCTGAGGATAGTAAATGAAAAAAAGTAATCATGAGAGAAATGAGGCTGAGGAGAACATTCATACCATACATAAACCTCATGACCTTCAAAAATGATGCATTGCCAGCAGATGAATGGTGCAGATATTTGTATTTCCCGAACAGTATTATTTCCATAACAGATATCCCTTGCTCTTATATAAAACAAAAGACCTGCTCCATCGGTTTTATGAATGCTCTACTCAATGTGCCATGAAATATCACATTAATTTCATGTTGACTAGCCTAGCCCAGCAATCGGTAATTCCTTTCTAAAGGGTTTTCTGCAATCCTCCAGGCTAGGGTTAGGAATATGACAATTAACTACTTTTTCAAAATATAATAAAATTAAATGCAAGGCTTAGGACATTCAGGTTTTGAAACAGTGGCTGGCTAGGATAAACATGTCCATTCACAAAACTTGGAAGCTGTACTGATTTGCACAAGCCAAGTATTTGGGCTATAGAAAGGAATAAAATTACTTCATTTAATGTGCATTGTTTTATGTTGTTTTAGGGATTGTTTGGTTTTGGTTTTGATTTGTTTGTGGTTTTCTTTTTTTTAATATAATTGTGTGTTCTACAAGAACAGCATGGATTCTCTGGAGGAGAGCTTTTGAAATTAATTTGCAAAAATTTACATAAACTCTCTGAGGGTAAGTCATTCCAATTGGAAGGAAGAGCCCTACCCATCTGTGCTGCAGATTTTAAGTAAATTTTTTTCCATGGGTAGAAAGCAAACAACTTCCCAACAACGTCCCAACAACGTCAGAGAATTAACACCATAAAACACATAGTATTTCTGAGCACTCTGGTAAGGTCCCTGTCCCTATTACTTCAGAGTGAAATCTTAGAAGTCATTATAACTTTAGATAGGTTTGATGAAAAGCAGAAGAGACTTGCCTACCAAGTGGAAAAATTGTTGAATCTGGAGAGCTTGGTAAACTAATCCCACTATAGGTAATTATGTAGATTTAATACTCATCACAGCACTAAACAGGTACAGCAAGCAGTGCTGTAAAAAAAATAAAATCGGGAAGATCTAAACTGTATCAAGACCTAGCCTCCTCAGAAACTGCTCTGATGTGGTTCATCACACACATAAACACAGGACTTCATCCAGCAAACTCTGAAGTATGTTCTTAAATTTAGAAGCAGTCAATTTAAGGTACATACTTCTATAGTTAAAACTAAGAACATACTTAAATAGTTTGTTGAATCGCTGTTAGTAATTTCTTGTGTTGTTTGTAAGCTGGTGCTGTGGACTAAAAACCTGAGCAATCGGGAAAAAAAGAAACTTTCTTGATTTATTGGTTAGCAAGGTTTCTTCCGTCAGAAGAAAACTCCAATCCTCTGCCATCTTCTCTTGTCATTTGCATTCTTCCCCATGCCCCCCCGTGTTAGAAAACACTTACCTGGACAGCCAGACAGTCTTTCTTAGCTTCCCATGTAGTTAATAGAGAGAGAAGCTCCTTCATAGGGCAAATTGCAGCAGGAGCTGTGTCTGGGTGGGTTGCCTTCTGGAACAGAGCTTTCTACCCTCTTGCTTACAGAGGTGTAGGAGATACCAGCTAATATATATGACTACACTTGAGGAGCTTAATCATGCTCTCAATACAGCTTGAAACCTCAAAGAAAATTTTAAACTATTACAAAAAAGGTCAACACTCAGGGATAAGAGAATTTAGCTCTCACCTCTCTGCTGAGTTACAGACTTTTATGGTGTTTTCTGCAGTGCAAAGCCCCATATAACCATAACAAGATCTTTCAATTCTGTATGTTTGTGTAGACAAGTTGCTTTTATTTTTAAATCTCGTGGGTTTTGTTAGATTAAGTTTGCTCTTTAACCACTTTTCTCTGTTTTCTGTGTGTCAGGTATAATAATATGGATTTTTATACATTTGTGTAATATCTGCAGAGATCCACATGATGTTCTTGTAGTTTGCAGTGCCTGACAACCATGGCTATTTGCAGTAATGTTTTGCCTTTGTGATGATGAGGAGGGTTTGAAGGCTACCTTTCCCTTGCTGAGAAGTTCAGCCATGATGTGTTGCTGCTTTTGACAGTCCTCTTCACCCTTCTGTTTGCCCTCACACTGACACCAACTTTTACTTTATCCCTTCTTTTATTTCATCACTGTGAAAATTAACATACTGGTCCTCCCTGGCTCTCTATACAAACACAGTTATAAGTCCTTTCCCTTTATTTCTGGCCATGAGGAGGAAGGGTGGCCATGACCTGTCTAGATCCCTCCTCACTATCTACATGGAGAACTCACACCTTATTCTGACAGGGCAGAAACGTGAGGTTTTTTGGCTCTTGTTAGCTCAGTTAACAGGACTGCCTCAAAGATTTAGCAACTATTTAAACACAGAAGAGTATACCGTTGATGGCTTGTGCTGCTCTTGCAGGCAATTTAAAACTGATTCTTAATCACCAACAGGTTTGACGTTTCACTTGTTTTAGTTTATGGCCTCGCGTTGCCGTCAAGCCCTCAGCACTCCCAGTTGTTATATGTATCTTCCCCTTGGGCTCTAGTTTACCATCTCCAAACTTTTTCTATCCTAAGTCTGTAGCAGAGATGAATTTCCATAAACCCCCATCAAGCAGAAATCTTGAGCAGAAGACCAGACCAGGGATGTGTACCCTTTTAGGTTAATATAATTACCTGTAGATAGTGCACCTTTTTCCCTTCTTACTCTAATTTTTTCAAGTGACGTCAAGTCTTAGATGTTAAGAAAATGGGCTGAGAAAAGCTAAATGTTAGTATTGGTATGTCATTAATACACGCTCTCCCACAAACTCACTCTTCCATTTTTTTCCCTTTATCAAGACCTTTCTTATTACTGGTTCCAGAATCCCAGAGATCCTAGCCTGCTTTCTGACTCTGGAAACATGTACAGGGTGAGTTGAGCAAATCTCTGAATCAATAAAATCACAATAATATCACAAGCAATATTAGAGCTGGTCAGAAACACACAGGGAATATTTTGAAATCTTGCTCAACTCAGCTCCTGTTCAGCTGAGCTGAACCTGAACTAGTTACTGAACTGAATCATTTTCAAAGCATGTCAGAATATATCTTCTACGTCAAACACATGTATCTCTAAATACTTTAGTCTGCAGATTCATGTATAGCCTCCAGTAGACAGAGACATAAAATTTTTAAGTAGCAAATGACTTGGTGCTCCAAACACAGACTTATCTACTGAATGCAAACACTAAGCATTTAGCTGTTAGCCCAGTTCACTGTTTACCTGTGGGCAATAGGTAATATGTTTTTAGGCACCAACAAATATGAAATTATTTGACTGGTTTGCAAATACCATTAATTCCAAAATAAAGCCTAACATAATTCATTTGTGACTGAGAAAATACTATTTGACTGAATCTACTTACTATTGACCTTCACAGGTTCAAGAAAAGGCCCAACAGGAACCTCACAAAGTATAACAAGGAAAAACACAAAGCTCTGCACCTAGGGAAGAACAACTCCACGCACCATGCTGGAGGCCAAGCAGCTGGAAAGCAGCTTGCCAGAAAATGACCTTGGGGTTCCGGTGGATAGCAGGTTGAACGTGAAGCAACAATGGGCCCTTGCAGAAATGTCTAATGGTGTCCTCCATTAGACAAAGTATTGCCAGTAGGCTGAGTGGAGTGATCCTTCCCATCTACTCAGCACTGGTGAGGCTACACTTGGAGTATTGTGTCCAGTTCTGGCTTCCTCAGTGCAAGAGAAACATGGACATACTGAAGAGAGTCCAATAAATGACCACAAATATGTTGAAGAGACTGGAGCACCTTACATATGAAGAAAGGCTGAGAGAGCTGGAACTGTTAAGCCTGGAGCAGGGAATGATCAGAATGATGTTATCAATATACATAAATACCTGAAGGCAGGGAGCAAAGAGGAGTCCGGCACTTTTCAGCAGTGACAGTAAAAAGGGGCAATGGACACAAACTGAAACACAGGAGACTCCCACTGAACATGAGGGTGAACATTTTCACTGTGAGGGTGACTGAGCACTGGCATAGATTGCCCAGTCAGGTTGTGGAGTTTCCATCCTTGGAGATATTCAAAAGCCGTTCAGACACAGTCCTGAGCATCTGGCTCTGGGTGACCCTGCTTGAACAGGGCGTTTGGGCCAGGTGATCTCCAGAAGTGCTTTCAAACCTCAGCTGCTCTGTGGTTCTGTGAAGTTAAGAGAGTAACAAATTGCATTTGAAGTATGGGTGCACTGCAGTCAGACAGCCTGACAGAAGCAGCACCCAGGCAATTTTACACTGGGAACTTCCTGCAGGTTCTTGTGTGCTTTGGGCTCCTGCCAGCTTTGAAGGGTGGAAAGCTCTCAGTAGCTTCTGAAAATAAGACTAAACCCAGAGGGCAAAGGTTTAAGTACCACATTTGATCTTTGATTCTGGAAAAGTTTGTTGCATCTATATTTGTAAAGAAGAAGGAAGAGACATTTTTATGTGAAACTCTTTCACAAAGAAATCATGGCTTGCCTCAGAAGACGTTCATGATTTGGAATTATCAAAATACTACTGAGTTTGCTTCTCACTTTGGTTTGTGCAGGCAAAAAATTAAAAATCTAAATAAATTAAAAAAAGAGATTCTTTTGGGGAGTGCTTTACTTTTGTATTATATATAATTTTTCAAATTCAGCATTTTCTCTTTCTCTGGAGAATGGTAAATTTGCAAACTCATCATTATCACTAAGGCCACTTGTGAAACAATAACTTGGTCTTCAGGGTTAATGTCATCCTCAACCCAAAATGTCTTTGATCCAGTCACCTATAAAGTTACCCTTATCCTTCATTTACTCTCCCTTCCATGCACTTGGATCAGGTCACATTGTTTTTCTCCACACTGCCTGAACAGGAAAGTAGAGACAGCTGCTTTCACTTCCTCGTATTCCCATGGCTCCTGTATTCCCGTGGCTCAGGCCAGAGCCACACATGACAGACAAAGAGCAAGTGCAGGCATTTCCCATCGCCCAAGAGTCCTGAACTGGATTATTCTCAGTGTGACAGAATGGTGGGGGTGTTCAGCTGGAATCCACGTTTCCATTGAACATGCACATTTTGAAAGGCTTTTAGCTTCTGTTTGAACTGACTTTTCCCTAGGGACAACTTCTTTGCTCCTGAATTGGTCCCCTTGTCAAAGAAACACAGTGGTGTTTGAGTTGCTTAACTACATAGTTGAAACTGTACTTTTAAAATTTAGAGCAGGGTATTTCTCTTTAATCTCAAGGTCAGAAATAGCTGATTTTTTTTCCTTCCTCTACAGTCATTCCAAAGCAGACACCCACATTATAATACTATCATTTAAAAGAAAAATATTTGGCATGTCTGTAAATACTTCAAGGCACAGCCCTGTTTTGGAAAGTATTGAGCAACCTTCACTTTGAGATTACTGGTAGCTTTATTTGTTGTATCATGCCAGTAGTTAATTATGTAAACACATGCTTATCTCTAAAGCCTGGAAACATTTTTAAAAAGAAATCATAACGACAGCAGTATTTTGTGCTTAGTTCTTAATTCACCCCCCTCAAAAAAGCAAAACACTCATGTTAAATTACTTCCATGTTTTTGTCTGGTTTTTGAGAGCTGTCATAGTTGCAATTTAATCTTTGATGATTTTTTTTTCCCCCATATTGACCAAAATGCTGTTGCAAAACAGCGTCTCGAGGCCCTCCAGCGTCCCTGTTGAGGGAACATACCTGGTGATTCACCTGGGCTGCTCGCGGGCGTGAGGCTGCCCAAGGGCTGTTCACAAAACCAGCTGTGCAGCTCATCTGCCTTTACTGTACAGCTTCACGCTCCCCTGCCAGGAGGTAGAGAGACTGCAGGATTGATTCTCTGATATGCAGTGCCAGCATCCTTCAATACTTCTATAGCACACCAAATTAAATGTCAGTAAATAATTAATAAATAAAAATAAAACAGCAATTGTATTTTGATCCTGGCAAGGATTTTGTGTACCAAAGAGAGGAAAAAGCCCCTAGAAAGAGAAGAATGCATCCTTGCTTCAGAATTGATGGGTTTGATAGATATCAGCAGAGTTTTACTACTTTGAGTGTGGTATGGTGGGGGGCTGAGGG